>CM042550.1:3637105-3689605 GCA_023630585.1 Cranoglanis bouderius | reverse complement strand
GCTGAATTAGCAGACAAATCACATTCATTGGTGGTGCTTTATGGTGTCATCAATGTATCATCATTGAACTGGCAGATTCACATCCAAATTTAACCTTCACTGTGTTGATGGATTTTAATAGGATGAATATAAAGAGGGTTTTGCCCAAATACTTGCAACACATTGATGTTTCTACACAAGCTGACCAGACCCTTGATCACTATGATACTGCACTCAAGGACAGCTACAAACCCTTCCCCTGCCCGGCATTTGCTAAGGCTGATCACACCTGCATTCTACTGCTGGCTACATACAAACAAAGGCTCAAACAGGAAAAATGAATTCTGAGAACAGTCCATTACTGGAGTGAGTAAGTCATCATCAAGCTACAGGACAGATCTGACACTACCAATTGGCTGATGTTCCATGATGCAGCGAATGGGGACATCAATGAATATCCAGACTCTGTGACAGGCTACGTGCTATTGCTAAGTGCATGGAGGATGTTGTCCCTAAGATCACAGTGAGGTCATTTCCCAGCCCTGGTTTAATGCTGATGTCCTTGCCAAACTAAGATCACCTAAGAACCGCTGGCCTACAGGGTGGAAAGATATGATCTGTAAAGGCCCATAAAAACTTGCCAAGTGGGACTACAGAGACAGGTTGGTGTCAAACTACCAGGGCTCCAAACTTCAGAAGAGTATGTGGAATGGCCTGCATTCACAGAAGAACTGTCAGATGGGAAATGCAGACTCCAACGTGCCCTGCACGTTGCCTGACAAGCTTAACATGTTATATGCTCACTTTGAGGCAAGCAATCTCTCTCCTGCTGCTAAACTTACTTCTGACAAAGACAGCCACACACTTACTCAGTCCACATCAGATGTGACCAAGGCCTTGAAAACAACGCTCACAAAGCACCAGGACCTGATGAAATCCATGGCCATGGCATGAATGCATCACCTAGATGTAAGAGGTTTTTACAGACATCTTTAGCCTCTTCCTGAGACTGTCAGTGATTCCCACTTGCTTTAAAAGGTCCACTATCATTAGTACCCAAAAAGACAGTCACATGCTACAATGACTATCAGCCTGTTGTACTGTCCTCAATCGTCATGAAGAACTTTGAGCAATTAGCCAAAACTCACATATGTTCAGTACTTTCTGCAATACTTGATCCTCTACAATTTGAATACCAGTGAAGCAGATCTGAAGCAGATGCAATTGCTTAAACCATACACACTACTCTCACACACTTGGACAAAAATAGCATATATCAGAATGCTGTTCATTGATTATAGTTCAACATTCATCTCAGTCATCTCCGCGAAGATCATCACCAAGCTTAATGATTTAAGCCTGGACAACTACCTGTGCAATTGGATTCTGGACTTTCTGACTGGCAGATCTCCAGGGAGTAAAGATTAGCAAATCCATGTCCTCCATGCTGTCTCTGAACACAGGCACCCCACAAGTTAGCATGCTCAGCCCCCTTCTGTACTCCCTTTTCATTTACGGCTGTGTCACCAAGCACAACTGAAACACCATCCAAACATTTGCTGATGACACTACTATCCTAGCCTCATCACCAACAGGGAGGAGGCAGCCTACAGGGAGGAGATCAGAGCGCTGTCACAGTGGTGCTGTGACAATAACCTCTGTCTTAATGTTAGCAAAACTAAGGAGCTAATCGTGGATTTTAGGAAGATGCAGTATGGAGAGCATGTTCCTTTATCCATGGATGGTGGATAAAGTCACCATCTTTAAGGTTTGTGTATCGTTTTCTGTT
The DNA here is from genome assembly GCA_023630585.1 of Cranoglanis bouderius. Lineage (NCBI taxonomy): Eukaryota > Metazoa > Chordata > Actinopteri > Siluriformes > Cranoglanididae > Cranoglanis > Cranoglanis bouderius. Next base: position 3,687,837 of record CM042550.1, on the reverse strand, counting down.
GCATCTGTGCCTAAGCAAGTTTAAAGAGCCTCACCACAAGCATTTCAATGTACTGGTGTCTCTGGCATACTGCACATATGACAAAATTATTTTGACTTTAATACACATATGGAGAATATATTTTATAACCATTTCTGATTAAACTAAACCCAAAACTAGTCATACAACTTTTTTTGTAAAAAAAAAAAAAGTAACCTACTGCACTAACATAATCCATTTAACAAAACATAAAACAAATCAGAAACTCTCATTGAATGCAAAATATCATATTTATATTTAGTAAAAATGAAGTAAGCATAGCAACATTATTCTCACCAAATCAAAACACACAAGGAAAACCAAAATGTAAATAGAATTAAAGACGGATCATGAATGTCCATGGATGATTGATTAGCTGTAATGGAGTGAATTACTGAATTCCAAGTTCTCCCAATGTCCAGTGTAACCTCCATCCAAATCCTCCAGCCAATTTGATACCTTAATCCATTTGCATGTTGTACTCAAGCCTCAAAGGTCATGGAACAACTGTACAAAGGTGATATTTGCCTGATGAATTGAAGAGACGATTATGTAGGGTCAGAGACCATAATCCTCCAGGTAACCTACAAAAAGGAGCGGTTTTGAACCTGGGGAGATGCTGAAATGCTAGGGGGGTTCGGGGGCATGCTCCCCTGAGAAGATTTCAAAAAAAAAAAAAAAAGCACTTAAATGCTCATTTCTAATGACTTTTGGGAACAGAATGTGCTAGGGTTAGGGTGACCAATAACATTGATTTATGAAAAAAATAAAATAAAATATGGAGATACGAGTTCTGATGTACGTCACTGAATGAAGCTCAATTTATTCATTAATATTACTCCAAGCAGAGATTTGTTCATTTAAAACACTAGCTACTATAATCATTAAGAACAGCTGCTAGTTAATGTCCACAGTTGAGACATGGGTGCCAACCTGTGAGGATTGCTGTTTCTGTTGGTGAGTTGAAGCTATGAGTATGAGTTGGAGGCTATTTTGCTATAGAAAAAACATTCCATTGTCCAGTTTTCTCACAGGATGACAGTTCTTGATGCAGTAGCACTGTCCTACCATGGCGATGTTTTCCAGAATCACGACAGAAATGAAAACACAGTCTCCAACTCATAGCTCCAACTCACCAACAGCGATCCTCACACGATGGCGCACCCGTCCCAAATATCCACCACAGTGTAATAATTATTTCAACAACAAAATTGTCGACCAAAACCAGCAAACAATCAGCAATTTCATGGGCTGAAATAGCTACAATATCCTACCTCAAATATACTATACACTATATGTTAGTGTGCTCAAGAGCGTCTGAATGCTGTGTCATAACCGCCCTCACCTCAGGACGCGTTTTTTTTTCCACAGATGGTCACGGAGTATTCAAGTGATCTCCAAATGAATCCATTCTGCTTTCATTGCATAAGAGTAGCCACCTCTCTGAAAATCCATACCAGGTTTTTCTTGTTACCTTGCAGTGACAGACTCTTTGCTCTTGTCAAGCTTGGCAACAGGCAAATGGTTCAGCGAGCCCTAGCTACATGAGTCTGAACCCTGTGCTTATTATAGTGAAAGTTAGTTTATTGAATTTATTGAAATTATAGTTTATTGAATTACAGCAATCAAAATGATTCAACCCCCATTGCAAATCAGGTTTATTGTCAAAATTTATAGACTTTCAGCTGTTTGCAATGAACAAATCAAACAAAAGGAGTTGAAACAGTTCAGCACAATGAATGCTTCAAGTGGTTTCCCTAAATTCAACTGAAAATGCAACTTATACTGACTTCTCCAGTCTCAAAATTATTCAACCCCTGAATAGAATCCCTCACAGCAGCACAAATATGAAAAACAGATGTTGTCTCAAGCGCACTTGATGCAACTAATCAAGGGCTTCATTAGTTGCACCAGGTGTGCTTGAGCTAGAACACATGAAATACCTAAACTGGCTAGGGGCAGAAAATACATTAAATACCTGGACGGGCAGAAAAAGGAAGCTTTCAACGGCTGCAACCAGATTTCTGAGAAGGCAGGTTGTGAAAAACCCTCAAGTGACTGCAAAAGATCTGCAGCAAGACTTAGTGCCGAAAGGCACTGAGGGTTCAGTGAGCACAGTGTGGCGGTACTAAATGCAGAAGGTTTCCATGCCAGAACTCCAAGATGTACTCCACTACTGACCCAAAAGCACAAGAAAAGTCAGCTCAAAAGCTCAAAATCATATAAATAAGCCACAGAAGTTTTGGGATTCTGTTATGTGGAGCGATGAAACAAAACTGGAACTTTTCGGCACGATGGGTCATTGGTATGTCTGGAAAAAGAAGAATGAAGAAAGAACACTCTGTCCACAGTCAAGCATGGTGGTGGCTCGGTGATCCAAAACCAATTGGACCTGTGTGAAAATGTATTTGACCCCTTAATTAATTATCCCCCAAATCTATGAAACTGCATTCATAATGGGGTTCAGCTGGACTAGATGCAACCAGGCCTGATTACTGCAAACCCTGTTCAATCAACTGAACACTTAAATAGAACTTTTTCAACAGCATGAAGTTGGTCTTACTCATAGTTACTCAACTACTCATCCAGCAAGTCACAAAAGAGTCAAGGACAACATCAAAGATTACAGGTCACAGGTTACAGATTACAGCTACAGGTCTCTCTTGCCTCAATAAAGGTCACTGTTCATTACTCCATTATCAGAAAGACACTGGACAAAAATGGCATCCATGGAAGTGTGGCGAGACAAAAACCCAGAAGAACATTAAGGCTCGAATGAATTTTGCCACAAAACACCTTGATGATCCTCAAACCTTTTCGGAGAATGTTCTGTGCATTGATGTGTCATTAGTGGAACTGTTTGGAAGATGGGTCCCATCACATCTGGCATAAACCAAACACAGAATTCCACAAAAAGAACATCATACCTACGGTCAAGCATGCTTCAGGACCTGGGCAACTTGCAATGATTGAGAGAAACATGAATTCTGCTCTCTACCAGAAAATCCTAAAGGAGAATGTCCAGTCTTCTGTCTGTAAGCTGAAACTCAAGTGCAGCTGGATTATGCAGCAAAACAATGATCCAAAGCATAGCAGTAAGTAAGTCCTAGTCCTAGAAGTAAGTGAAAGACTGATCTTCAGTTATCGGAAGCATTTGGTTGCAGTTATTGCTACTAAAGGTGGCACAACCAGATTTTAAGTTTAAGGGGGCAATTAGTTTTTCACATTGGTGATAGGTGTTGGGTAACTTTTTTTGCTTCAATAAAAAAAAAGAGTAAATAAATAAAAACTATATTGTGTGTTTACTCAGGTTACCTTTGTTTTATGTTGTATTTCCTTTGAACATCTAAAACTATTTAGTATGAGATATACACAAGAAATAAGATAAGAAATCAGGATGGGGCAAATACTTTTTCACAGCACTGTATATGTTTGCTAGCAGCAGGGGTTGAGTGGCAGCTGCTTTCATGCTGCGTGCTATGTGTTGTGTGCCTAGTGCTGCAACATATTCAGGAACCCCTAGTACAGACTGACAACAAAATTATGTTGTTGTTTTTTTTAATCAACCATAAGCAAACTGAATGCAATCTTGAGGTGGGCAAGCAAGTCCTAGAAGGAGGCAGATGTACACATTCTGTCTCTAAGAGCTGACTAGCTGCCTACTACTAATCTGATACAATCAGACATTGGATCTTGCACCAAGTCTGTGCCCAGGGATTGGCAAATTCACAAGGAGGTAGTTCAGCTAATTACAACACCTGTGGCAGAACATGAGATGACTGTCCAATATGGTTAATGAACATGGCAGAGGCAGAGTCTTTTTGGAACAGGAAGTATTAGAGCATGACTGGCCAAATCTACAGCTGTATGCTTTTACACCACAGTCACTGCCATAGTTCTGAATGTTGTTGATCTTAATGAAAGGCCCATTAGACCATGCCTGCTGTCCTAGATTAATGGGTCACTGTGGCACAGCAGCTAACACACCTTGAAATTATGGGTCTGGCCCTTAGAAGCAACCTCAGCATACTGGCATGTTTACAAGGGGCCAGATACACTCTTAAGAGTGTTTGTGTTCCATTAACGTGCCAGTTTTATGAGGGCTGTTTGTTTACTTTAGGCAGCACCACTAGGCACCTTTAGGCAGCAAAGGGTTAACCAACTGGGTAAGGGAAGACAAAGACCTCACTGTATATCCTTCCAAGAATTTACTCACTGAATGCATCACTGCACCCCATGTGTTCTGTGGTAGGCTTGAGTGACTCTCACCCTCAATAAAGAAGAGTAGTAGAACTTTAAGTGGTTCTCTTATTCAATACAGAACAGTATCAGAATATTTAATAATAATTGTCATTCTCAACTGAAAGTAGGATCAGGATTTGAGCAATTCTCATACTCAACCAGAACGATTTATGAGTACTGTCCATTATTATCTGAGGATGTACTATCAGGAAGTTTCACAACTTTGATATATTTCACTGGTTCCAAAGGAAATTGTCTACAATGAATAACAGCACTGAGCATCTTCCTGTAAGTTCAACAATATTGGGTACTTTGGACACTTCTCTATGCAGAACTTTTCATTACTTAATATCCTTAGGTTTGGCATTGGGTGAACTGCCCTCTTCATTTCAGAGTGCAGGTTTTAAATAGATTTTAAATTCAGTATGATTTGTATTCCAACAACCATTTCTGTTAATTTGGGACCATTGTCTCATTTAGGTACTATAGTTATCTCAATTACTATATGGCCAAATCATAATCTACATAACCTATTATTATTTGACTGATTATATCTGACAGGTATACAGTAAATGTTATGTTTCCTTATGAATTACATTAATACAGTTACAGTTTCCGGTGTGTGTATAGCTGTCTTCCGTTTGCGTCATGTCGCTCTGTGATTACATACCTATGTCGGGAAGCAAGAACAGAAGTAATGTCTTTGTATTGAAGGCGAACTTTAAAATATATCTCTATAAATTCATGCGCATCCATGCTCTCGGTTTGTTTACAGGTAAATGAACGATGGCAATGACGCAAACGGAAGAGAGCTATACACACATCGGAAACTGTAACGCGTGCGCACGAGAAACTTTTCTTGTGCTCACGCGAAAAATTTCTCGTACGCACGCAAAAAGTTCCTCATGCGCACGCAAAAGTCTCTGTGATTTTTTTTTTTTTTTTGCACAGGTCACTTCATGTATTACCACCGTAACAAAAACACATGTGTCAGAGCGAGCTGTGGGCCACACTCGGCCCCGGATAATACATGCTGATGCCATGTCTGAGCCGCAGGCACCACGTGGCTGCCAAGCTCGGGCCCATTACTACATGCTATCTGGGGTTCGTCTAAGAACAAAACTTTTCGAAAAAAGTAGCTTTTAGTTCTCTTTAGTGGAGAGCTAAGTTTCACTACACAGACGATCCACACATTGATCCGACGGCATACCTGCCACGGGGTATTTAACAGCATTTCTCAGAACACACACACACATAACGTGCCATAAAAACTCATTAACATGCATACACACACACACAGACAGAGACCAGGAAAAAGTCATAAAACGTATTGTCATAAACCACACATGTTCATGGGTCATTCACGAGAGCTCGTATTTACACTTCTAGGGTCTTTAGGAGTTCACGTGGGCAGTCATTGTAACAGATAATTATGCTAATAAAAAAACAGATAAGTATACAAACCATAGCTCTTTAACCATTTGTTTGTTTTTAAACATTAGATTCAGGTCACACACACACACGCACACCACACACACACACACACACACACACACAGAGGGGTCTGAAGGAGGGGTAGGGGGCGTGAAAAAGTGTGAAATCCTAGGATCAAACCATTAGCACACACACACACATAGTCATTTATGGTTTAGACGTCGTGGAGGACACATCGTCCGAGTATCGTGCTGCGTCTCCAGCGTTCTAACCACGGCTGTTTATTTAATCAATAGCTTTCAACACACACACACACACACACACACACACACACACACTCTCACACAAGGGGCTGTAGGGGGGTAGGGGGCGTGAAAAAGTGTGAAATCCTAGGATCAAACCATTAGCACACACACACACACACACACATAGTCATTCATGGTTTAGACGTCGTGGAGCACACATCGTCTGAGTATCGTGCTGCGTCTGCTGCGTTATAACCACGGCTGTTTATTTAATCAATAGCTTTCAAAACACACACACACACACACACACACACACACACACACGCGCACATCCCATTAGCACCTATCACTTCGTGAAACATTAAACACACACACACCTGGGAAATGCAACTCCACACAGACAGACAGAGGACAGGAAAAACGTCATAAATGTACTGTTTTGAGTTGATGAGCTGATTGGCATGTCACCATATTCTAATTTGTTGAGATAGTGAATTGGTGGGTTTTTGTTAAATGTGAGCCAAAATCATCACAATTAAAAGAACCAAAGACTTAAACTACTTCAGTCTGTGTGCATTGAATTTATTTAATACACAAGTTTCACAATTTGAGTTGAATTACTGAAATAAACGAACTTTTCCACGACATTCTAATTTATTGAGATGCACCTGTATATATATATATATATATATATATATATATATATATATATATATATATATATATATATATATATATATATATATACACACACACACACATTTAAAAAAAAAAAAAAGAAAGAAAAAACACTAACTGGCACTGGCCCTTAATAGGAAAAAAAGTAGAAAGTAAATGCTCTGCTAATCTAGAACAAGCATTTTTACACAACAGAAGGTTTTCTGCAATAGAAAATACAGAAAAAGAATTGGCTTTTTCTTTCTCAAGCAAATACAATCTGAAAAGATGCACTGAATTATGTTAACCTTAAACAAACATAAAACAAAATCTGATAGGATATGCTTCAGATTCAAAAATACTGCAACTTTTATTCCTGACAAGTATTGCACTTAATCTGTTGGCATCATTTGACAATGAAAGACTAAATGTGTATTCAAACTGTTCATTCAGTCAAAAGCTAGCTTTGGGCAAAACCTTCTGTTGTAACGAAGGAGGAGGACTTGCTCCATGTGGTCATCAGACATTCTGCTATGAGATGATGTAAGGACATTTCCCCCATAACTGAATAAACATTCAACAGAAGCACTAGAAAGCAAAGTGGTATTATACTTCATGAAGAGCTGCTTGACCAAGGAAAATTAATTTAGAAACTGCACAGTTTTCTCACAGTCATCAAGGAACTTACGAACTTCTTCCTCCGCTGTGCCTTTATCAGCCCTTTTTGTCTTTCCGAACACAAAAAAAAATCCTCATCTAATTCATCAGTCTCGGGGCTAATGCTCATCTCATCTGCACAAGGAGCCCTGGATTCCAAAGATGTTGCCTCCTGAACCAGTGTTTTGTACATATCTTATCTATTCTCTGGAGGAAGCCAACACAAGTGAAATTTTGGCATGGTTGTTTTGCCATTTTTGCTTCATGGCTGTTCAGTACTGCATTAAAGCGATTGTGAAGTGCTTCAAGGACTGCAGTAATGATGTTTATTGTATAAGACGTGGCAATTTGTCAGAAAGCTTTGATTTGAGGCTTAGGATTGTTGGAATGAGAAATCCAAGGTAGCATCTTTTCTCCCCCTGTAGCAGATCAGTGGATTGGGACAGGGGTTGCAACACATCCACATACACTCTCATAAACGTCACCTCATGTGGGTGCAGTCTAGTAATTCCAAGTTTTCCACAGATGTCAGTCAGGTGATCATCTCTGACACCAATCAGTTTGAAAATGGCCTCATACTCTGAATTCTATCTGGTAACACATGGAACAGAAACTCTCATGTTCTTGCACAGCTTCTGCACCTACTGTTGACCGGTGTGCCTTGTTCCATATAGAAGCACATTTTCCCATTGCACTTTGATAAACTTTCCGGGAAGGGCCTTTTGATGCTGCTTTATCCACCTCATTGGTAGCAATCAGGTTTAGGGTGTGTGTGGCACATCTTTGATGAGGAAGAAAAAAAAAAAAAAAGTTCCTCATCTCCCTCCATTTCAAGAACTGCATCCATATCTAAAAATCGTATTCCATCATTCAGCTCATCTGCAGCTGCCTCCTCATATGTTTCAAATTCATGGAAATCTTTATCAAAATTACTCCCATTGTCTGTCACAGTAGCCCTCATTTTGTGTTGTCGTTTGTGCTCTGCATATATTTCACTAATTTTTGTAGCAAGGACATCAAAAGCTTGCCGCCCTTTAACTCATGAACAGGCCAATGCTGCAGACTTCCTCCCCATAGTGTTTTCCTCAATCCAGTGGCATGTCATACCTAAGGAACTTCTGTTATGTGCAGTCCACAAGTCTGCTGTCATGCAGACATTTGTTATATTCTCAAGTGTTTCAGTCAAGCTATTTTTCATAACTGCAAACTCCTCCTCAATGCACTGGACTAGTGTCTTTCTGCACATGACTGTTTTTCCTCCACTGAGTCCCTCCACAATTTATTTTTGAATGAAGGCTGCTCAACCAATGAGAATGGCTGAACATCATCAATTACAAGTTCAAATATTAGTGTATTAACTGTACTTTGGGATTTGCTGTGTCCAAGTTCAGTCTTTGCTTGTTTGAAAAGAGGATGCAATGCCCCATGTCATGTCTGACTAGTGTCTTTTTTGGTCAAGTGACTTGGATGCTTCCTCTGAGAAACAGAGAAACAAAACACTGCAAATTAAAAGAGTAGTTGTAGGATTTTTTTTTTTTTAGATTTATTTAGTTCTTAGGACTATATATTCATTAACTTCCAACTGTATTAATATATATATATATATATATATATATATATATATATATATATATATATATATATATATATATATATATATATATATAAATCACAGTTTATTGTGATCACTATTGAAATGCTGTCATTCCATAACAGTTTATGGGTGATTCTAATTTTATGTTTATGCTTAAGGAGGATTTTAAAGAAAAAAAGAGTGTATTGTGTGTATTGTGTGTATGTGTATTGTGAGAAAAGTGTACTGTGATTAAATTAGATTTTAGTGTCTTTTTAATTACTTTATCCTAATTTCTGAGTTTTTAATTGTTACATTTTCCAGAAAGTCTCCCTCACCCAGACTTTTGGACTGTTCTCAACAATAAAAGTATTAAAATTAGATAAAGTATCCATTGCAGTTTTTTTCCCTTAGAGCTTAAAAACATGTTCAATACATTTGTTAAGAGTGTACAATTTTGATTTGTTTTAATAATAATAAATGAAAAAAAAATTTTTTTTTTAATTACTGTGACCATGCAAACCAGGGAATTTCAAAGCACTAATACTAAATTATTTTAGCTAACCTAGCTAACATGATTTCCCTGCTGGTCTTACCTGCAAATGCTTTTTTTTTTAAAATTAGATGTCCTTCGATAAAGACAGCGTCTTCACAGCTGGAAGGAATAGTTTGCACTGTACTGTGACGTTGTTTCCATTTTCTCCTTTATTCACAAAATAATTCCGAAATTTCCACGACTGTAACGCTTTTTTTTTTTTTTTTTTTTTTTTTTTTTTTTTTTTTTTTACAGCGGTCGTCATCGTAATTGACAGCCGTTTCAACGTACCTCTGTGATTAGAGACATGTTATTTGCGCATGCACCAGGAGGTGTCTCACGTGAGTCAGGACTGGCAAGAGAGAACCCGAACTATAATCAGCTGTGTGTATTGTGTTATGTCAAAGATTGGTTTTAAATTTAAAGAAAAAATTTAATCCTGATAGTATTCTTATTTTATTATTATTATTATTATTATTATTATTATTATTATTATTATTATTATTATTATTATTTTATTTATTTATTTTTTATTATTTTTTTTTTTACATAAATAATATTTATATCAATGCATTTATTTTTAAAAAAGAGTTCAACATTTGCCAAGTGTGTTTAAGACTGGGTTAGCCCACCAAAACATACCATCGAGTATCAGCATTTTCCAATATGATTTTATGCTTCAGCACTGCACAAATGAGAGAGTGACCTTTCACAGAGGCCAGCCTTTTCTGAGTTGTTAATTTATCCTCTCTTTGTGGGCACTGATTCCTACACAAACAAACAAATATGACTTTAGGTTTGTGTAAGATTGTGTAAGAAAAAAGTTAATTAATGCAGAAAATTAATTAATTAGAACTTTGTAGCACACTTTGGTGGACATCAGAAGCCAAATGTGCACCATGATAGCATCAAAGTATTACAAGGAATGTTTCTGCAACAAAATAACATAACATCAGTTTGACCATTTGCAGTCTCTCTCCCTAATTATAGTCAGTGCAAATTGTGCACATCAAAGGTGCAAGTTATGCTATAGCACTCCACCATCCTTAAAAATACCCCCAAGTCCTGTAAGATGCTTATGTAAGCCCTCTCTTCAAATTATCAAAATGCGTTTATAAGAGATATAGAGAGAGGGATCTGGATAAGAAATTGGATTTTATTAAATGTAATGTTCCACATGCGGAGCTGAGTCAGATGTATTGAAATTACTATATTCTTCATGGTCAACTATGAAGGACATGAGTGTAAAACCACTGCTACTGACAGCTGCAGTTTTTTGTTGTTGTGTTTTTTGTTGTTTTGTTTTTTTGTATCTGTGTGCATGACACAAGCAAGGTACCTTATAGAACCAATGGCAGCCTTTAAAACAATAAGCAAACATGAATATGAAAGAATAACATGCAATAAATGAATATTTGAGCTCAAAGTTCGAAGGACATTGTATAATTTTTGTTTGTTAGTTTAGTTTTTATATGTTTGTTTGTTTTTTGATTTAAAGAATCCTTGTTTTAAGGATTTTTTCCCTACAAATCACTGGTTTCAAAATGATCAGCACCCTTACATTTTGTGATGCCTGCTCTTGAGAGGATAACGGCACTGAGTCTAAGCAGAGGGCTAAGTCTGAATCTTCTGGCAGACAGAAGAAGGGTTTGGGCTGAAATATCTTTCTATACTACACTACAGTACTATATTTCAAAGTGAGCATCAGGTGATTTCCTTGCTGATTTGTACAGGTCAACAACCGTCTGTCTCTACTGTGTTTAAAGTTCTTTGGGGTTTCCCATGGAAATGTATGATAATGGACTTTGTGTAACCTCATATTTATACCCCAAGTATAAATATATACTTTGTGCAACCTCATATTTATACCCCAGGAAAACAGGACATGGTTAAATGTAACAACAGAGCTTCTAGAGACTGAGAGTGAATGAAAATAAAAATAACAATTTATCCTATTGTTTGAGTGGAAAATGTGAATGATTATGTATAATGTTTATTTTAAACAAACAATTTTGCAAATTTTATTAAGATGGCCAGTGATTCTGGAGAGCACTATAAGTGTTGCATTCTAGGTGTCAGAGCCAGATGGCAAGAACAACAGTTCAAATGGGTCTTTACAGTGAGAAAAAAAGATGACAAGATGATATAAAGGAAGAGAGCTAGAACATGTGAAATTGTAACATTGTAGTAACACACCTAATATGGAGCCTTGGACCCTTCATACAGACTTAAAAAAAACACTTTCAAATTCAAATGCAATAATGGTAATGGCTAATAGTGATGCAGGTGGTAAACAAAAAAAAAGTTCAACAATTTAAACTGTTTAACACAAAGTTAAGAAAGTGTTCTAAATGTTTTGTGCACTTAGAACCAATGCTTAAAATGCTAAATTTTGTATACTGCTGACTTCTTACTTGATACAATTATTTTGTGAAAGGGTTTCCTGGTGGACTATTGGCTAGCATGCGGTGCTCTGACCACTGCTAAATTTGACCCTAAATGTGGAACTGTGAGTAATCTTGAGCATTACAACTGAACTTAAGTTCTAAGTCTAAGGAACATGAATGTGCAAAATTTATATGTATGTACTGTGTAATGTGCTCTAGAGATCAGTTTTTGTTCCAAGGAGCTAGGCCCATCTTGAGCCGAGATATTGAGGTTTCTGTAAACAGCTGTATAACCAAAATTTGTTGTGCGCCATGACACAAAGATGGCCATTGTAGTTAAAGCAAGTAAAATTTTTTATAAAACTGGTGATTTTGCAGTGACAATGAATAGGATGAAAAAATTAGGAAAATTAAAACCAGTCGAGAAACCTGCATAGGACCACTTGAGATGGAATGACCCCATATCATTACACACCTAGTTTTTAGATGCTCCACTGTATTGTCTCTTGCCTAACCCTCATTTTCCCAGGCTCCTTGGCATCTGCTCTAGGTTCCTGCCCTTGTCACTGTGCTTGATGTTCACTCTGAGCCCTGTGACCTATTTGCAGCTGCCACAGAGAGTTTGTGATTAGGCAGAGAGCCTACTAGGAACCTGACACATTCATTATTTTTATTAACTCAGCATTACATAACATTACATGCACATTACTCACATTACAGTGTAAGTAAGAAAAATAAATAAATACGGGCTAAAACGAAATAATTTTGCAATTCCTCTTACTTTTCTTTTCTTTCTTCATTTTTTGTTTGTAAATCTATTTATTTGTTTATTTATTTATTTATTATCTTTGATACATGACTACCATATATTTGTGAGCAGATGCTAGATGCTTCGCATTTCTTAAAAGATAGGATGGTGAAAGTTGTTGGAATACATTTTCCTTTCTCCTGGGTAGAGAGGAATTGTTCCTGCTGTAAAGAGCAGAAACTAGCAGCTGAGGAACTAATGATCAGTCAGGTGTACGTTTTGGCAGGTTTCCTTCCTGACACTAAGACATGAAGAGACAGTAGATGATCAGAAGTGTGAGTCATGCCTATCAGAAATGTAAGAAAATGAGGCTGACTTTAAAGCTGTGTCATGCATGTGCACCATAGACTCTAACCGAGATCACCGCTACTGTTAAACTGATGCTGCATAAGCAAAATTTAACAAAGAATTATTTGCATGATCTGTCATGCCTCTGTCATTTCTTTTAACTGTTTATTAAATGGCAATTAAAACTCATACAAATAGAATGCAAATGTTTTGCTTGGCACTTGGATTACACTCCAGTCTGTTTCAAAAATGAGACTGCACTGGGTCCTAACATCAAAGCAGAGCTCTCATGACCAGACACAAAAAGATAGCCGTTTTTCACTGACAAGGTTCTGTAGCCTAATCTCAAATCAGTGTACACATTTCTACCACAAAATCAGTTGACACCATGACAGTAACTCACACAAATTGTTAGCAATTTGGCGACAATATGACAATATGGCAATTTCACATCTTTTTGCATTTACATAGAAATCGTGTTTAAATGTTTGGATTTTGTGAAGTCTTTAAATGGTATATTGAAAAAGTGTGACCTCCACTCTTTTTCTCAAATACATAAAGCCATATGTGAAATGACATTCACATTACCACATAAACTCAATTAAAGACCAAAATGTAGAGCTACTGTAAATGTGGTGATTTGATCCAATTTTACCATTTTACCAATTTCCATGTCTTCATTTTTCAAGATTCACCTCTTAATTTTGTTTCAGAAATCTCTTGTGTTATATACTGAAAATCTAATTGCCACAGTAAATTGGGCTTCAAGAGTGGTTCAAATACCCAGAGATTTACATGTAAAAATTTGTTTCTTATTAGATGAGCTTAATTCCTTATGTCTTCTTTTACACTGATGTGCACTATGCATAAAATCAAGCAAATACAGGTGAAGAGCTCCATTCAATGTTCACATCAAACATCAGAATGAGGAAAAATGTGATCTCAAGAACTAAATGGATCACAGGGGCTAATTGGAGTATTTGAGAAACTGCTAATCTCCTGGGATTTTCAAGAACAGTCCCTTGAGTTTACATAAAATTAAATAAATAAATAGAAACCAATCATCCAGTGAGCAGCAGTTCTACATTTACATTTACATTTGTGGCATTTGGCAGATGCCCTTATCCGGAGCGGCTTACAGAAGTGCTTTGAAGTCTCTATCAATAAATACATTCCAATACTGATTCACTAGATCACGGACTAAGAATACCATCAGTCTTAAAACTCTGTTGGGAGGTAAGATAGTAAGAAAAACACACAGACAACACAACGTTTTTTTAATGAAAATTACTAATTTCAGTACTTTAGGAAGAGGTAGGTCTTTAGACGTTGTTTGAAGACTGTCAGTGACTCAGCTGTTCGGACATCTAGGGGAAGTTCATTCCACCACCTAGGTGCCAGAACAGAGAAGAGTCTTGATGCATCCCTTCCTTGTACCCTGAGAGATGGTGGCACCAGTCTAGCGGTGCTAGAGGATCAGAGGGAGCATGGTGCAGTATGGGGTGTGATAAGAGATTTGAGGTAAGTAGGTGCTGATCCATTTTTGGCTTTGTAGGCAAGCATCAGTGTTTTAAATCTGATGCGGGCAGCTACAGGAAGCCAGTGGAGGGAGCATAGTACGTACACAGTACCAGTTAAAGTTTGGACACTCTGAATTGAATATATAGGCCTATTTTAAAGACTTTTTGACAAAGGCTTATGGCTGAAATTTGTTTCTATGGCAAATGTGTAAATCTGTGTGTGTGTGTGTGTGTGTGTGTGTGTGTGTGTGTGTATATATATATATATATATATATATATATATATATATATATATATATATATATATAACATCTTTAACTTAAAATTAAATTGTGATATGCATAATACAACACATAACAGCCCAATGAGCATAACATAACATCCCAATAACAACTAATGAGCCCAAGCGTTCATTCATTCACTGCATAATTATTTCACAGAATTCCCATTCAAGAAATGTGTCTCACTGGCACGTGCCCTAGAGTGACTGCATCCAAACGTGCGTGCACATTCTTTGACACACATAGGGCCTACACAACTTCATTTCAGAGTGCAATGAAAGCCCTATAGTGCCTAGTTACTTTTGCTGTAAACTTTTGCTGAAGACCTGGTTTGACAATGAGTTTCCAGAATCCTTGTCAAAATCTACAGAAGGGTCGTTTTTAAATGAGGAAAGTACGCCTGTTCGTTATAAGGTAAATGAATAAGATCATTTGAAATGGCAAATACACTGTAGAATGATTATGCTACTCACCCACGTTTCTCAGTTTACGATTCCGGAACACAGAAATGATGACCAACAAATTCCCCAGCACATCGACTACAGTGGTGAAGATGAGCACGCTGGCCAGCAGTGCTATGGCCCAAGCGGGGCGCGCGCCGGAGTCCGACACGCGCCCGAAGTGTCCCACTTCCCTGAGGTTCCTGACGAGAGGCACGTTTTCTGACATGCCGGAATAAACTCAAGCGACTACTCTTCCAAGCTCAGTTAATTGAGTATTGAAAACAGAACATCTAGTCTTTGTAGTTATTAGGATAATAATGCTTAATGTTGCTTATTGTTATTAATAAGAAATACGGATTACTGCAAAATGTTGGACATACAGTGGAGAAACTGTCTTTCTTTTAATCTTCATCATCATCTGCTTAGTTGTATCAGTTAAATCGTTTTTTTTTTTTTTATTTTAAAAACCAGCCATCCCATTGCTTAACTGATTAATTACAGAAGTGTTAACGCTCATATCCCTGATGTTTCCATTTGCCTGCCACACAGACGACGGTACAGCGCGAGCCTTTACATCCTGTTGGCGCGTAAATTCACGCACCGCTGTTTTTCCCGCTTTGCTCCTCTCCAAAATACTGAGGAATATAAGGGGGACTTCGCGCACGCCGCTTCTCCAAGGGAACCTTCGACCATGCTGGAGTATAATAGTCACAACAAACCGGAGAGAGTATTGGCTCTTCGCAGAGAGAGGTGGCAAATCACAAGCTCGTTCGTGCAGGGAGTCTTTATGAACATCGCGTGCTGATGATTCGCTGCAGTCACGCACAGTTACCTCTCGTCAGCTCCGAGAGCACAAGCGTGCTGTAACGTTCTAACATTATGGATTACAGTTTTAACACGCATTGATCAGTGTTGCATGCAAAAAGAAGCAGAGTTTGATCAGTTATGATTAAAACGTCGGGCAATTTGACTATAGCTTCCATTACCTAATGATCAGAATGAGCACGTATTAAGGGCATCGTATACGTTATTCATTCAACAGGTAAGGTGAATTCAGAAATACCGGGACACGTTTTGAATTTCCACTTGGCTAAGGTTTCTCGCCATTCCCCCAACACATAATACATTTCTGGAATCCTCATGTTGTTTACTATGAACATGTTTACATTATACTATAAAATGTTTATATTATATTCCAGAGAAACATGGCTTACCCTTTTGTCAAAACGTTTTAAAATGAAACGTTTAGTAATTTGTGACATATTTTAATTGGTTTAGACCTGTACATTCATCCTTAATACATGTTTAAAAATCTTATTTATGTCATACCTTTTCATGACATTAGTAAATCAAATTTCAATAACAAGATTTGCCTGAAATCGTCTTTAAATGCATTATCAATATATGATAATATTGTAGGAATGTAGTAGACTAAATTAAATAAATACATATCGATATATTTCATAATTCATTTCTTACAGCAATAGCAACAATAACAGGTTTAGAAAATCTTCAGTATTCTCCAAATTCTTAATTACTCATTACTAAACTTTAGACTAGGTACACAGATCACAGGAAAAAAAAAACATTTATATAACATTTTTGCCTTATCAGGATAATAGATAATAGAACAAAAAATTGAAACACCATCCATCCATTTTCTGTACCACAGAAAATGGTCGTTCTCCTCTGATCACTCTCATCAACAAGGTGTGCAGACCCTCTGCTCACAGTATGTTTTTTCCACACCATTGTGTAAACTCTAGAGACTGTTGTACAACCCCAGTTCCAAAAAAGTTGGGACGCTGTGTAAAATGTAAATAAAAACAGAATGCAATGAATTGCAAATCTCATAAACCTATATGTTGTTCACAAGAGAACATAGAAAACATATCAAATGTTTAAACTGAGGAAATGTACCATTTTAAGAAACAAAAAAATAAGGTAATTTTGAATTTGATGGCCACAACACGTCTCAAAAAAGTTGGGACGGGGGCAACAAAACGCTGGAGGAACATTTTGCAACTAATTAGGTCAATTGGCAACAGGTCAGTAACATGATTGGGTATAAAAAGAGTATCTTACAGAGGCAGAGGCAGAAGTAAAGATGGGCAGAGGTTCTCCAATCTGTGAAAAACTGTGTCTACAAATTGTGGAACAATTTCAGAAAAATGTTCCTTAACGTAAAATTGCAAAGACTTTGAATATCTCATCATCTACAGTACATAATTTCAGCGAAATATTCAGAGAATCTGGGGAAATCTCTGTGTGCAAGGGACAAAGACAAAAAGGCATATTGCATACCCGTGATCTTTGGGCCCTCAGGCAGCACTGCATTAAAAACAGGCATGATTCTGTAATGGAAATCACTGCATGGGCTCAGAAACACCTCCAGAACTCATTGTCTGTGAACACAGTTCGCCGTGCCATCCACAAATGCAGGTTAAAGCTCTATCATGCAAAGAAGAAGCCATATGTGAATGTGATCCAGAAACGCTGCCGTCTTCTCTGGGCCAAAGCTCATTTAAAATGGACTGAGGAAAAGTGGAAAACTGTTCTGTGGTCAGACAAATCGAAATTTGAAATTCTTTTTTTGAAACCACGGACGCCGCGTCCTCTGGACTAAAGGGGAGAGGGACCATCCAGCTTGTTATCAGTTGCTATCATTAGTGTCTATGGAATGGGCAGCTTGCACATCTGAAAATGCACCATCAATGCCGAAAGGTATATACAGGTTTTAGAGCAACATATGTGTCCATACAGATGACATCTTTTTCAGGGAAGGCCTTGCATATTTCAGCAAGACAATGCTAAACCACATACTGAATCTATTACAACAGCATGGCTTCGTAGTAGACTGAGTAGACTGAGTGCTTTACTGGCCTGCCTGCAGTCCAGACCTTTTTCACCAATTGAAAACATTTGGCACATCATGAAACAAAAAATATGACACGGAAGACCCTGGACTGTTGAGCAGCTAGAATTCTGTATCAGACATGGATGGGACAACATTCCTCTCCCAAAACTCCAGCAACTGTTCTCCTCAGTTCCCAGATGTATACGGACTGTTGTTAAAAGAAGACGGGATGCCCACGGTGGCTAACATGGCCCTGTCCCAACTTTTTTGAGACCTGTTGCTGCCATCAAATTCAAAATTACCTTATTATTTCCTTAAAATGGTACATTTCCTTAGTTTAAACATTTGACATGTTTTCCATGTTTCATTGTGAATAAAATATGGGCTTATGGGATATGCAAATCATTGCATTCTGTTTTTATTACATTTTACACAGTGTCCCAACCTTTTTGGAATTGAGGTTGTATATGAAAATCCCAGGAGATCAGCAGTATCTGAAGTACTCAAACCATCCCATCTGGTACCAACAGAGATAACACCTTTTCCTCATTCTGATGTTTGATGTGAACATTAACTGAAGCTCTTGACCTGTATCTGCAAGATTTTATGCATTTTGCTGCTGCCAAATGATTGGCTGATTGGATAACTGCATGAATGAGCAGGTGTAGATGTGTTCCTATTACAGTGAGCAGTGAGTGTATATACAATAAAACAATTAAAAAAATTTTTTTAAGGGAAATTCAGCTCTGTTTAATACAGCAAGTGTGATTCCTGTCGACGTTGACATGGTGTGTGAAATGAACACAGAAGAGGTGATATTATTTGTCCTGTCCACAAAGGACCTCTCTTTGCGTGTTTAGTACCCATTTTTTATTAACACTAGGTGCAATTATAACATTGCCAAGCTAAATGGGGCACTGAGCACACTAGATCTTGATAGGTGACCAAATCAATGGATCATCGACATATGTCTGTAAAATAGCAAACATTTTTAAATCAAAGTCAATCAAAAGAGGTCATTAGTATTTTAGTGGAATTTAAAATGTATGGAGTACTGAATGAGCACTTTTTGAATGTTGACATTTGTTGAATGGCTGATATATATGGTTGGGCCCCACCTGCTCCTATGGATGACCTGCCATTATCGCTGTGAGGATCTTTCATTGACATTATTATTACTGCAGCTATTTAATGCTATGCCTACATACAGTCCCCTCTGAAACTACTGGAATGGCAAGGCCAATTAATTTGTTTGTGCTATGCACCAAAGGCATTTGGGTCTGAGATCAAAAGTTGGGTCTGAGATCAAAAGATGGATATGAGACAAAAGTTTAGGATTTCAGCTTTTATTTCCTGGTATTTACATCTAGATGTGTTGAACAACATAAAACATAGAACCTTTTGTATCAGAGCACCACATTTTTAGGTGAGCAAAAGTATAGTAACAGATGAGTCTTGAGGTAGGGAGCTTCTCGTCATCCCTGCCTTCCCTTCAATCAACTACAACCTCACCGTACAGCTTGGCTCCACCACACTCAAGCCAACCAGGACAGCCAGAAACCTTGGGGTGACTCTTGATGACAACTTAACCTTCACAGACCACATTGCAACAACTGCACGGTCCTCAATCTGGACAGCAGAATCCGTCACTATCTTCAAAATACGGCTAAAGACCTCTTCTGTGAACACTTAACTAACCCTTAACCCCCACCCCCCTCCCCCCATTATAAAAAAAAAAACTGCACTTACGCTAGCTCTTACACTTAGAGATGCACCGACTGCAATTTTTTGGGTTGATTCCAATTTTCGATTTTTTTGTAAGTGTGACCTGTCAATACCGATTTTTGCTGATTCCGATTTTCTTTCTAAGAACTATAATTGACAGCATATACAAACAAAAATCTACTTTTCTTCAATGCAAAATTTTATTTTCATAATAAAAGAATTATTAAACATTACAATTTCCCCCAAACTGCACTAAATTACAGGATCTTCTCTCACTTAAACAACTCTCAATATAAAGTGCTCTGTGACTGGAAAGAGGTAGAAATAACAATTAACTGAAAATGAGTTGCTTTATATAACAAAACAGATATCATTTTCCACTATGTTTATAAATGGACCTTTTTCTCTTTTTTACTCGTCTCACAAAAGTCCAAAGATTGCAAGCCTATGAACAAAACTGAAGTGTACAATACTCTTCTAAATATTAATAGGTGCAGTGGCTAATAATTAAATAACAAGTGTAACAAGTAGAATTAGTTACTGCTCCTTTAAGGCGGAATGCAGTCGGTAGACGGAGCACGAGCTATGATCATCGCATGTATGCATGTAAAGCCTGGTTATATTTCTGTTGCTCTTTGCCCAGTTTTATTTATGTTCAGTAACACAGTTGTTAGTGAAGTGCCCCATGTGTGCGGGGGATCGACAACGCTGATAATAAACCACTGTGAAATATCAGATACGTGAGTTTTGCTTACACCTGGCTACAACCATTCAGGCATTTCAGAAGGCACCTTTTCTTTGTTGCCAGCATATGTATACTTGAGCATTAATGGCAAATTTTTCTTCACAAACAGAAGCATCTCTGCCTTGTCACCTGATAATCGGTTTCTCCTTTCATCTATCACATGTCCAGCCAAGCTAAACAAGCGATCACTTTCAATGCTTGTACATGGCGCAGAGAGGTATAGGCTCGGGCAAGTGGAGCAAGCGCAGGGAAACGATCTTTGTTGATCCTCCAGTAGGTCAATGGGTTTTTGCGTTTTTGCCTACAACATGTTTACATGCAGCTGTGAGCAAGGCTGTGACGTTATTGCCTGTGCCGCTGGCAACAACATGGACCGGCTCGGAATCGGAAAGACGTGAGACTGACCGGCTGGTCACCGGTCCGGGCCGAGCATGCGGAAAATCGGCCGATTCCGGTCCTTGGCCGGTCGATCGGTGCATCTCTACTTACATCTCTACTCTGCGCACTTTGCTTCTCTAGAACTCAATTAAAAGTCTTGTATGGTAGTACTACTTGTATTGTTCTCTGCTTGATATGTCGCTTTGCCTGTATTTCCTCATTTGTAAGTCGCTTTGGATAAAAGTGTCTGCTAAATGAATAAATGTAAATGTAAATTAAAGTAAATAACACTTAATATTTGGCTTGCAGTAACTGCATCAAGCCTGTGACTCACTGGCATCACCAAATTGTTGGTTTCTTCTTTTGTGATGCTTTTCCAGGCTGTTAAGGTCTGGTGATTGACTTAGCCACTCTAAAACCTTCCACTTTTCCCCCCTGAAAGTTCATCTTGATTAATTTGGATGCTTTTCTCTGTAAACTGTAAGACAAAATGTTCCTGTAAACTTCTGAATTCATTCTGCTGCTATCATTATGAGTCACATTATTAATAAAGATTAGTGAGCCTGTTCCAGAAGCAGCCATGCAAGCCCAAGCCATGACACTACCTCCACCATGTTTCACAGATGAGCTTGTATGTTTTGGCTCATGAGCAGATCCTTTCTTTCTCCAAACTTTGGCCTTTCCATCACTTTGGTAGAGGTTAATCTTGGTTCCAGAACTTTTGTTGCTCATCTCTCTTTGCAAATTCCAATCTGGCTTTCCATTTCTTAATTCTGATGAGTGGTGCATCCTGTGGTATGGCCTATATATTTCTAAAACTCAATACTCCGCGATGAAGCAGACATAGACCGGTGTTTAAATAATGGCATTTCATCCTAAGGCAAGTAAGATTAGACACGCGACACCTGGAAATGATAATGAGCACAGAGGACCAATCAGGAAGCGGGGGCAGAGACATGATGCAACACAACACATGACGCCTTTTTCACAATCGACTCAATGTGACTGTCCCACTTCAGGTCCTGAGAGATAGTGGTGCCCAGGAACCTGAATGTCTCCACTGTCGCTACAGTGCTGTTCATGATGGTGAGTGGGGGGAGAGCAGGGGGCTTCCTCCTGAAGTCCACGATTATCTCCACAGTTTTGAGCGTGTTAAGCTCCAGGTTGTTAAGACTGCACCAGACAGCCAGCTCTTTAACCTCCTTCTAGTAAGGAATTACAATTACTCAATAAATATTTACCACTCCTGGTACAACCCCATTTCCATAAAAGTTGGGATTTTTTTCTAAAATGCAATAAAAACAAAAATCTGTGATTAGTCACGTCTCTTGAAACTTTAATTAACTGGCAAAAGTACAAAGAAAAGATATTCAATGTTTTTACTGACCAACTTAATTGTATTTTGTAAATATAAACACATTTAGAATTTGAAGCCTTCAACACACTCAAAAAAAAGTTGGGACAGAGGCAAAATAAGACTGAAAAGTTTATAGAATATTCAAGTAACACCATTTTGGAGGATCAGGTTAATTGGTAACAGGGGAGGGTATCAGGATTGGGCATAAAAAGAGCATCCACCAAAAGCTCAGTCTTTACAAGCAAGGATAGGTCGTGGCTCACCACTTTGTGCCAAACTTTGTGAGAGAATTGTCAGTCATTTCAAAAAGAACATTGCTCAATGCAAGAATACAAAGAATTTAGGTCTTTCACCATCTACAGTGCATAATATTGTGAAAAGATTGAGGGAAACCGGAGAAATCTCACTGCATAAAGGGCAAGGCCGGAAACCACTGTTAAATGTGCATGACCTTCGAGTCCTTAGGCGACATTGCCTGAGAAATCATCATGCTACTGTGATAAATATAACCACATGGGCTCGGGAGTAGTTCAGAAAACTGTTGTCACTTAACACAGTACGCCGCTGCATCCAGAAATGCAACCCAAAACTCTATTACACAAAGAGGAAGTCACACATCAACTCTATGCAGAAACGCCGCCAAGTTCTCTGGGACTGAGCTCATCTCAGATGGACCGAAAGGCAGCAGAAACGTGTGCTGTGGTCAGATGAGTCCGCGTTTCACCTTTTTTCGGGAAAAACGGACATCGAGTTCTCCGTGCCAAAGATGAAAAAGACCAACCAGACAGTTATAAGCGAAAGGTGCAAAAATCTAAAGGTCGGGGTCTAAGAATACTATCATGCTAAAACCCTTTTATAGAGAATTTAGTACAAGATGTTAGTGCAACAATAAACACAGTACAAATTGTCCATTTTTTGGGTTTTGTCAGTGTGTTCTGGCTGCCGTCCCTTTCCTTGTCAATGGTTCTTATGGTTATATTATTATTCAAAACTTGCCCAATCTTACAACACTGTGAATAAGAACACTCACCCATAATTACATCAGCAAATTTATTCTATTCATGTCATTTTTGTTGTATTATAAACACCAGAGTAAGCATAATTTAGTAGCTCAGTGGTTAAGATGTTGGACTACTGATCAGAAGGTTGTGAGTTCAAACCCCAGCACTGCAAAGCTGCCCCTGTGGGCCCTTGAGCAAGGCCCTTAACCCTCAACTGCTCAGTTGTATAAATGACATAAATGTAAGTTGCTCTGGATAAGGGTGTCTGCCAAATGCCATAAATGTAAATGTAAGTACAAACTGATGTAGCTTTTTGAATGAATGGTGAAATGCTCTTACAAACTTTTTTTTGTTGTTTAATGGTAACCAGTTCAACAGTCTTCTTCTTAGCATTATTCGTGCGCTATGGCAGGGTCCACTTTTAGAATCTTGACTTGGCACAGGTTTTACACTGGATGCCCTTCCTGATGCAACCCTCCCATTTTATCCAGGCTTGGGGCCAGCACTGAGTCCAACCCCCAGTGGCTGGGTTGCACACACACTCACACTATGGACAATTTAGAGATGTCAATCAATCTACAACGCATGTCTTTGGACTGGGGGAGGAAACCCCCAAAGCACAGTGAGAACATACAAACTCCACACACACACAGGGTGGCGGGAATCAACCCTCTAACCCTGGAGGTGTGAGGCAAACATGCTAACCACTAAGCCACAGTGCCCCAATGGTAACTAGTTCAACAGTCAAGTCAGTGAAATGCATTGCAAGGCTAAAGAATAAAATAGGAGTAACAAAATGCAATCAGTAGAAGCTCAGGGGAAAGGGAGAGTTGGTAGCTTGTCATGACTAGCTAGTGTTAGCTAACGCACCTTCACTGCAGCAATGTTAACACTGATGGTGTTGGAATCAGCAGCAGTCTTGATAGTATCCTTGGCATTGACCACCATTTCAGTGCCACAGTATATATAAACTGCTCTTTATTTTCTTTCTCTGTTTTTTGTTTTCTTTTAGCAGCTCACTTGTCAACAAGCAGATATTGCTGTCTACATTGCGTGACTGGTCTAAGTGTCATCACAGAAAAATCAGAACCATTCAGAGATTGTTTTTTTTTTTTTTAAATTAATTATGTGTCCTGTGATGGCAGGGCTCTGGACCACACGCACAAAGTGCTGCATGCTCCTCACACTACTGCTGCGATGGGGCAGAGTAGGGGAAGGGAGCATGGTTGGTGGCAGATAATCACCGTGTCTCCTCACCCTCTCAGAGAAGACTGTAGAGGATAAATGGGCACTGAGACCACAGAAAGGAGAGCAGCTTCTGTCTACATGGCTATGCTGACCCATTTTATTGTTTATCTTTTAGACAGCTGTGACAGTGACGCTCGGCCCACTGCCCCTGGAGACAGCATCCCACACCCCTTCTGCACTCCCATACTCCCTCTTTCTCCTCATTTAAGGAAATAAGAGCCTTCTTAACCACCAGCCCTGCTTCTGTCTGTGTTTGTGTTCTGCCTGCTGCTGCTGCAAGTCGCAACACTGGTGGAGATGGAGGCATAAGAATGGATCTAGACCCCACCGTCACCATGGGTCCCCTACTAAAGGGCCTGCTCGAGACCAGCCGGCACCAGCAAGGGGTCGAGCAGATCGCCGCATGCAAAGGTTGGCCTAAGGGGGACTGGGCCCAGGTCATAGTGCCCTTCCTCTCGAGGGAAGCCCAGTTGTCCTACTATGCCCTCCCACTGAGGGATGCCGCCAACCACGACATGCTGAGGGAACAGATCCTGGCGTGCTGTGAATTATCCCCCACCAATGCAGTGGCAAAATTCCACAAATGGCCTTAGAAAACCAGGATCACCCCCAGAAACTAAATGGACACACCACCAAGAGGTGGCTGCAACCAGAGTGGCTGACAGTGAACGAGGTCACTGAGCAGGTGGCCATGGACAAGTTCTTGAGGTTCCTGCTTGACTCAAGATGAAGAGGACAGCACCGACATGGGAGCTGAGGGTGAGTCCAACCTTTCATTTAAAAATCTTGGGCAACGGCCTAGTTGGAACAATGGTTAATCTCTCACTGCTTAGCACTTGAGATCCTTACATTACAATAGCATTATTTTGCTTAGCTGATATATTAGGTATATTAGATACTCTAGATAGGAAGCAAAATGTGATATTTTAGCTAGATACCTAAATTTGCCTACAACAAAGTTAAAAATTAACCTTTTGTAATTAAAAAATAATTTTACTCCATTACCCATGTATGCTCATAGTCAGTACTTCATAAAGGTCTATTATTAGAGAGTTATTTCCCTTGCAGACTTAATTCATTGTAATGGACTACTGCAGGGGTGTCCAGTCTTATCTGCAAAGGGCTGGTGTGGGTGCAAGTTTTCATTCCAATCTAGCAGGAGCCACACCTGTTTAATCACTTGAGTTTGGCTTTCAATAGAATCAGGTGTGGCTTCTGCTTGGTTGGAATGAAAACCTGCACCCACACAGCCCCTTTCCAGATAAGATTGGATACCTCTGGACTAGTGAACCCTTATGATGACATCATAAGCACAAATATGTCTTTAGACCAAATTTCTAGTCACATTAGGCTTTAAGTGATGGGCAACAGAGGCCAGAAGCTGGACATTTCAGACAGAAACTGATAACTGATAAATGCATTAATCTTCTATGACAAGAGGTTCTGGGACAAGATATTACAGTCTTGCTGCATTTTCATCCACTTCATTCACTGCCCCAGAAAGGCATATTTAAAGTTCACAGCTGTGACTGGGAAACACATGAAAAAAAATTATTTGAATCTGAATGTGGAGCATGTTATGGAAGCTTTGATGACACACTCAGAGACTAATTCTAGTGAAGGAGGGCTTGGCTTTAGAAACTGAAAGTAAGAAGAAGTCATTTGTGCACACTAAAGAACAGCCCATCATTGAGTATAATATCCACTGTGTAAGCTGGGCACGCAGATTCACAAACAGATGTGACTGCTCTCAACGCAGCATGCCAACAGTCTTTTCCAACGCAACTGTGGCTTCAGATTGAAGTTGTCACTGCATCTGCCTGAGGGCTTCCCTTGGGCCCACATGAACTTTTTGATGTTGTTTCAAGGTCCCTCACACTGCTCTACTTGTAGCCCAGCTGTAGATAGTGCATTCATTGTTGGTAATGTTTTATGTAATATTTAAGAGCTAGACATACAGTAATAATAATATTAGTCGGACTGTATGACCCTGAGCCTGAATGAAGGAACAAGTGAGGGCAATAGCAGATATTAAAAATAACAAAGAACCCACAGTAAAAAATATATGCTTATGTATATAATTTTCATATCAGTTTAGTATTATGTAATGCTATCATGTATTATTAGCAGCCCAGGGTCACAGGCTTTGCTGAACTTAATCTTTGCATTTTAAAATCTGGTTAATCTCAAATGTGAAACGAGAGAAAACTACATTTAAAGATTCCATTCCAATTCCACTGAAAGACATCAAAACACTGATTGTCTCAAAGCAACTGCTATTTATTGATTTAATCTACATTTAATCAAATATTACATCAAATAAAGAAATTAGGAATATAAAAATCTGACCCATTCAGCAATCACAGTCATTCTATATTAAATAATATTGATTGATTAATTTCATATAAAAAGGGAAAACATTTATAAAAAACAATATTAAAAAACATTATTTTTCTTCATAAAGTACAACCCCAGTTCCAAAAAAGTTGGGACGCTGTGTAAAATGTTAATAAAAACAGAATGCAATGATTTGCAAATCTCATAAACCCATATGTTATTCACAACAGAACACTGAAAAAACATCAATGTTTAAACTGAGGAAATGTACCATTTTAAGAAAAAAATAAGGTAATTTTGAATTTGATGGCCGCAACACGTCTCAGAAAAGTTGGGACGGGGCAACAAAAGGCTGGAAAAGTAAGTGTTACTAAAAAGAAACAGCTGGATGTTAATTGGCAACAGGTCAGTAACATGATTGGGTATAAAAAGAGTATATTAGAGAGGCAAAGTGTCTCAGAAGTAAAGATGGGCAGACGTTCACCAATCTGCAAAAAACTATGTCTACAAATTGTGGAACAATTTCAGAATAATGTTCCTCAATGTAAAATTATGAAGACTATGAATATCTCATAATCTACAGTACATAATATCATCAAAATATTCAGAGAATCTGGAGAAATATCTGTGTGCAAGGGACAAGGGCAGAAATCAATAAACTAAACTAAAGAGGACTAAAGAGGAGAGGGACCATCCGGCTTTTTGTCAGCGCTCAGTTCAAAAAGCCTGCGTCTCTGATGGTATGGGGGTGCATTAGTGCCTATGGAATGGGAAGCTTGCACATCTGCTTGCACATTAGTGCCTATGGAATGGGCAGCTTGCACATCTGTAATGGTACCATCAATGCTGAAAGGTATATACAGGTGCACACAGAGATTTCAACAGATTCTCAGAATCTTTTGCTGATATTATGTACAGTAGAAGATTAGATACAGTGTGTATAGAAAAGTATCACCTCCCTTTAAAATAATCACATGTTGCTGCTTTTCAGCCTGAAATGAAGACAGACACAGTTTTTGTTTTATCCAGCTGTATTTACTTAGTGCAACTTATAACATCCAAGTGAAAGATATAACACCAACATGTCAGAAAAAATTTTTAAAATTAAAAAACAGAATCACTGAGTTGGAAAAAGGATCACCCCCTTGCTTTAATTTGCCTTAATTTTTTAATTACAGACTTTAGTCTGTTGGGATATGTCTCTACTAACTTTTCACATCTAGACTTTGCAATATTTGCCTACTCTTCTTTGCAGAACTGCTCGAGTTCAGTTAAATTTGATGGTGACCATTTGTAGACTGCAGTCTTCAAGTCATTCCACAGATTTTCAAAGGGGTTTAAGTCTGGGCTTTGACTAGGCCATGCAAGGACATTCACCTTTTTCTCCTTCAAGTTTTGCTGTGTGCTTTGGGTCATTGTCATGTTGGAAGGTAAACCTTCTTCCCATTGACAACTTTCTGGCAGAGGGCATCTGGTATTTTGCCCCATCCATTTTCCTTCTATCCTGACAAGTGCTCCAGTCCCTGCTGCAGAGAAACACCCCCATAACAGGATATTACCACCTCCACGCTTTACTGTAGGAATGGTGTTATTTGGATGGTGAGCTGTATTGGATTTCCGCCAGACATATCGTTTGGTGTTGAGGCCAAATAATTCATCTGACCATAACACCTTTTTCCATGTGGCCTCAGAATCTTGAAGGTGTGTTTTGGTAAAGCTCAGTCGTGGATGGCCTTTTTCTTAGAACCCTCCCATACAAGCCACATTTGTGGAGAATTTGTGATATTGTTGCCACACACACACACAATGACCACTCTTTGTCATAAATTCCTGCAACTGCTTCAGAGTTGCTGTAGGCCTCTTGGTAGCCTCTCTGACCAGTTTCCTTCTGGCTCTTTCATCCAGTTTGGAGCGATGTCCTGATCCGGGGGGGGTTTGTGTTGTATGAAATACCTTCCACTTCTTAATAATAGACTTCACTGTGCATCTAGGCATTGATAAAGCCTTCGAATTTTTTTTTGTATACATCTCCGTGCCTGTCCACAACATTATCCCGGGGATCTTTTGACAGTGCCTTGCCACCCATAGTTGATTGTTTGCTTCAGTTGCACTACAAAATGCTCCAGGAAAGCTGTTTTCATGCTGAGCTAATCAAAATGACCACAGCTGATCACAGTTGAAAGTCAAATGGCTTTGTGTGCCATTAAGAAGGTGATTAGCTACACCTGATTGAGTTTACAAGCCATTTTTGGAGGGGGGGAGATCCTTTTTCCAACTCAGTGATTCTGTTTTTTTTATTTTTTTCTGACAAGTTGGTGTTATATCTTTCACTTGGATGTTATAAGTTGCACTAATCTAGCCACAGGAGGTCACAAGCCAGTGTACTTTTTGTGCCGGTCCCAAGCCTGTATAAATAGAGAGGGTTGTGTCAGGAAGGGCATCCGACATAAAACTTTTGCCAAATTCAATATGCGAATCACTAACATGACTTCCATACCGCATCGGTCGGGGCCCAGGTTAACAACGACCGCCATCAGTGCCGTTGACCTACAGGGCACTGGTGGAAATTGGGCTACTGTTGGTCGAAAAAGGCGAGGAGGAAGGTGTGTTAGAGGAGGAAGGCGTGTCCGTAGGCAGAGAGAGAAGAGGAAAGGCAGGAGTTTAGGACTGAAAGTAGGGACTTTGAATGTTGGGACGATGACAGGTAAAGGCAGAGAGCTGGTAGATATGATGCAGAGGATGAAAAAAGTCGACATTCTGTGTGTCCAGGAGACCAGGTGGAAAGGGAGCAAGGCTAGAAGCATTGGAGCAGGGTTTAAACTGTTTTATCATGGTGTGGACAGGAAGAGAAATAGAGTAGGAGTGATCCTGAAGGAGGAGTTTGTGAAGAATGTTCTGGAGGTAAAGAGAGTGTCAGATAGGTTGATGAGTCTGAAGCTGGAAATTGAAGGTGTGATGTTGAATGTTGTTAGTGCTTACGCTCCACAAGTAGGTTGTGAGCAAGAGGAGAAAGACAGATTCTGGAGCGAGCTCAAGGAAGTGATGCAGAGTGTTCCCAGAGGTGAGAGAGTGGTGATAGGTGTAGACTTTAATGGACATGTTGGTGAAGGGAATAGTGGGGATGAGGAAGTGATGGGCAGGTTTGGTCTTCAGGTAAGGAACCCAGAAGGACAGAGGTTGGTAGACTTTGGTAAAAGTATGGAGATGGCTGTGGTGAACACATACTTTCAGAAGAGGCAGGAACACAGGGTGACATATAAGAGTGGTGGCAGGAGCACATAGGTGGACTATATCTTATGTAGACACTGTAATCTGATGGAGATTAGCGATTGCAAAGTAGAGGTAAGAGAGAGTGTAGCTAGACAGCATAGAATGGTGGTGTCTAAGATGACTCTGGTGGTGAGGAAGATGAAGAGAGCATAGGCAGAGCAGAAGACAAAGTGGTGGAAGTTGGAAAAGGAAGAGTGCTGTGTGGTTTTCAGGGAGGAGTTGAGACAGGCTTTAGGTGGTCAGGAGGTGCTTCCAGATGACTGGACTACTACAGCCAAAGTGATCAGGGAGACAGGTAGGAAGGTGCTAGGTGTGTCATCTGGAAGGAGGAAAGAAGACAAGGAGACTTGGTGGTGGAATGAGGAAGTTCAGGAGAGTATCCAGAGGAAGAGGTTAGCTAGGAAGAAGTGGGACAGTGAGAGGACGGAGGAAAGTAGACAGGAATATAGGGAGATGCAGCTTGAGGTTAAGATAGAGGTGGCAAAGGCCAAACACAAAGCTTATGAGGACATGTATGCAAGGTTAGATAGTAAGGAAGGTGAGAAGGATTTGTATCGGTTGGCGAGGCAGAGGGATAGAGATGGAAAGGATGTGCAGCAGGTTAGAGTGATTAAAGATAAAGATGGAAATGTGTTGACAGGTGACAGGAGGGTGAAGGAAAGATGGAAGGGGTACTTTGAGGAACTGATGAATGAGGAAGATGACAGGGAGAGAAGAGTAGTAGAGGCAAATATTGTTGAGCAAGAAGTAGAAAGGATTAGCAAGGGTGAAGTTAGGAGAACTTTGAAGAGGGTGAAGAGAGGAAAGGCGGTTGGTCCTGATGACATACCAGTGGAGGTATGGAAGTGTCTAGGAGAGATGGCAGTAGAGTTTTAACTAGGTTGTTCAACGAGGTCTTAGAGAGTGAGAGGATGCCTGAGGAATGGAGGAGATGTGTTCTGGTGCCGATTTTTAAGAACAAGGGAGATGTGCAGAGTTGTGGAAACTACAGAGGTATTAAGCTGATGAGCCATACAATGAAGTTATGGGAAAGAGTAGTGGAAGCAAGGCTAAGGGGAGAAGTGAGCATTTGTGAGCATCAGTATGGTTTCATGCCAAGAAAGAGCACTACAGATGCAATATTTGCTTTGAGAACATTGATGGAGAAGTACAGAGAGGGTCGGAAAGAGCTGCATTGTGTCTTTGTAGATTTAGAGAAAGCGTATGACAGGGTGTCAAAAGAGGAGCTGTGGTATTGTATGAGGAGGTCTGGAGTGGCAGAGAAGTATGTTATAGTGGTGCAGGATATGTATGAGAGCAGTAGGACAGTGGTAAGGTGTGCGGTAGGTGTGACAGAGGAGTTCACGGTGAAGGTGGGACTGCATCAAGGATTGGCTCTGAGCCCCTTCTTGTTTGTGGTGGTGATGGACAGGCTGACAGATGAGGTCAGACAGGAATCTCCATGGACTATGATGTTTGCGGATGATATTGTGATCTGTAGTGAGAGCAGGGAGCAAGTGGAGGAAAGTCTAGAGAGGTGGAGGTTTGCTCTGGAGAGAAGAGGAATGAAGGTTAGTTGCAGCAAGACAGAATACATGTGTGTGAATGAGAGGGATCCAAGTGGAACAGTGAGGTTACAGGGAGAAGAGGTAAAGAAGGTGCAGGATTTTAAGTACTTAGGGTCAACAGTCCAGCACAATGGGGAGTGTAGAAAAGAGGTGAAGAAGCGTATGCAGGCAGGTTGGAACGGGTGGAGAAAAGTGACAGGTCTGTTGTGTGATAAAAGAGTACCAGCAAGAATGAAAGGAAAGGTGTACAGGACAATAGTGAGACCAGCAATGTTGTATGGTTTAGAGACAGTTGCACTGAGGAAAAGACAGGAGGAAGAGTTAGAGGTAGCAGAGCTGAAGATGTTGAGGTTCTCTTTGGGAGTGACGAGGATGGATAGGATCAGGAATGAGTACATCAGGGGGACAGCACATGTGAGATGTTTTGGAGACAAAGTTAGAGAGGCCAGGTTGAGATGGTTTGGACATGTTCAGAGGAGGGAGAGTGAATATATCGGTAAAAGGATGCTGAGGTTAGAGCTGCCAGGCAGGAAGCTGAGAGGAAGACCAAAGAGGAGGTTTATGGATGTAGTGAAGGAGGACATGAAGGTAGTCAGTCTGAGAGAAGAGGATGCAGGGGATAGGGCTAGATGGAGGCAGATGATTTGCTGTGGCGACCCCTGAAGGGAACAGCCAAAAGGAAAGGAGGAGGGTTATAAGTTGCACTGAGTAAATACAGCTGGATAAAACAAAAACTGTGTCCATCTTCATTTCAGGCTGAAAAGCAAAAAAATTTGATTATTTTAAAGGGTGATTCTTTTCTATACCCACTGTATTCAAAGTCTTTACAATTTTACATTGAGGAACATTATTCTGAAATTGTTCCACAATTTGTAGACACAGTTTTTTGCAGATTGGTAAACCTCTGCCTGTCTTTACTTCTGAGAGACTCTACCTCTTGTTGCCCCCGTCCCAAATTTTTTGAGACATGTTGCCGCCATCAAATTCAAAATTACCTTATTTTTTTTCTTAAAATGGTACATTTAGTTTTCTATGTTCCATTGTGAATAACATATGGGTTTATGAGATTTGCAAATCATTGCATTCTGATTTTATTTACATTTTACCCAACATCCCAACTTTTTTGGAATTGGGGTTGTACTTATGAGGCCTTAACAGCTCTGTTGTCGTCTTTATATATACTATCTCAGTTTTATTGTAGCCTGATTTAATATTTTGATTATCACTATTGTCTACAACAGTCTCTGTCTCATCACCTGAGGTAAAAGTCACTTGCAGCATTTAAACACGAGCCTCATTATCATCTCTTCACTGGAGTCTGTAGTCACCAGTTGATGACAAAAGAATATACATGAGCTCTTTGTTTTGACAATGTGATGGCACAGGTGCATCACAGACAGTCATATCTTATTACAAACAAACTGATTAGGCTTATGTCCATTTCACATAGCTATCAAAATCAAAATTTAATCAAAGCATGATATTCAATCTGTGAGAAAAGAACAAGTAGCCAGCAAGGCAGATAGCCAAGGTAAGGTTACAAATTTGGTTGGGTATTATATATTTTTGAAGGGACAGAAGAAAGAAAGACAGGCAGAAATACAGATAAACAGATCACTCTCAAAACAGATGTGTTAAAAATAACACATCATGTTTTAATTTTTAACACACCTGCATGTCTAGTTAAGGACAACACATTTTGCTTTCAACACAATCTGTGTGTTAGCACATTTAACACGTGCTGTGTGTTATACGCAAAGATGTATTAAAAATAACACAAAAATAACAGAGATGTGTTGTTTATACTTTTTTTTATTATTATCCTAAAATGCAATTTGTTTCTATGCTAAATTTCTCCTAAAATGCTCACAAAATAAACAAACAATTGCATGAAATTCAGGTGACATTTATTAAAACCATTAAAACGTTTGACATAAGAATTTCTGCAGTGGAGTTGATGCATCTTCTTACAAATTTCCCTGTCTTCTAGGAAGATGGGAGTCCCACTCCTTTCCATTTGAACAGCTGTAAAAGAGTGTTGGTTAGTTGTTAGCTACAAAATATGGACAAATGCCTTTGCTCTTCAACTGGGAAATTGTGTTACAGAATCCCAAATTGTGTAATTTTGGAAATGTGGCATCGACTCTCCAAATTAACAAAATAGAGCTGCTGACTCACCAGGAAAATCTAGCTAGCTTATATTTATTTTCCTGCCTTTGGCACCCCACTGCTAAACTTTTGCACAACCTAATTAAGTCAATCTATGTTACAGATATAATGAAAAGCATTACAACCTAACACCCAAAGTCTCTTTTTGTCACATCATTATTGTGAAGAACTTTTGGCCTCAACATTACTGAGCTAGCTAGGCATTCAAGTTACGTTAACCACTGACTGACTGCACCTGTTAACCAGCATTAACGTTTGCTGAATGCATGAAGAAACATGGCCCTAATGCATCCTCCTAATGCTAATTACTACAGCTTGCCTTGTCCAAAACACTTGTTAAATGTAGTTAACATTAATCCACTCTTTGTATTACATCATGGTGAACAGCTGTAATGCTATGTTAACATTACCTTTCAAAAAAGGGAATGGGGAAGTCTGCTGTATGCTAAAGTCATGTTATCAACTCAAGTGAGCATTGATGTTAGCATAACTTATTCCTACTGTGATCGGTGACATCATCCACGTAGCTAACCGTAACACTAACGGACCCAGAGTATTATAGAATAACCTCAGTCCATATTTCACAGTCAATATAAACACATGACACGTAACACCAATACTGAGGAAGCAGTGCATGATATTCACTTTTGATGACGTCGCAATAGGTAAAGTTTATTATTTTCGAGAACTCCCTGCCTAAATATCGCAAACTCAGCCGGGCATTTTCAGCAAGAGATGTGGTCTGAGCATCTCATCAACATAACGTCTGGCAGTAAGAGTTCCATTGACAATGACCAATGGTGTCCTGTAACGAGCTGTAATTCCTGCCCAGACCATTACACTTGCACCACCCCATCGGTTCCACTGACGTATGCAACATTGTCTGAATCGCTCACCTCATCTGCGCCACACTCTTTCCCGACCATCAACGCTATGAAGACAAAATCTGGACTCGTCAGAGAAAAGGACTTGTCCCCACTGGATGCGAGTCCACCTGTGGTATTGCTGACACCACCTGAGTCTGTTGTGACAGTGAGTGGCACTGAGTATAGGACCTCTGTATGGCCGTCTTGCCTGCAGCTGGTGAGTTGCCAGATGCCTATTGTATTTTTGTATTTTTGTATTTATTTATTTATTTAGCACTTTTACACAACTGACCATTGACCAAAGTGCTGTGCAATATCCAATAACACATAGAAACAATCACAACCATAAAACAACACTAAAACCACAGTTTAAAATAACAGCGAGTTAAACCCCTCAGTTTTAATACACAAACAATTTCTATACCCCATTAAATGCTGATGCGAGGAGGTATTCCTTAAGATTGTGTTTAAAAACACTTAGTGTGGGTGCCGATCTGAGAGAAAAGGGTAAATCATCCCAAAGTTTTGGAGCTATCGCTACAAAAGCTCGATCTCCACTTCTCCGTTTAGTTCTAGTGATCGTCAAAACCAGCTGGTCAGCTGACCTTAAAGACCGTTTTGGTTCATATTTCTCAATCAAGTCCACCAGATACAATGGAGCCATACTATGCAATGATTTATAAAGAAAAACCAAGATTTTAAACTTTATTCTATAATAGATCGGTAGCCATTTTAAAAAACTCAAAATTGAAGTAATATGATCTCTCTTACGAGTACCTGTCAAAAGCCTCGCAGCAGCATTTTGGACCAATTGTAAACGGTTAAGCAATGATTTATTTATGCCGACATATAGTGAGTTGCAGTAATCTAACCTTGTAAATACAAAAGCATGAATGACTTTTTCGAGATCACGCAGGGACAGAAATGGTCTCACCTTTGCTATCAATCTCAAGTGATAAAAACAGGACTTAACCACAGAATAAATCTGTTTCTCAAACTTGAGATCACGGTCAAAAAGAACTCCTAGATTTCGCACTAATGGCTTACAGAAAGGGGCTAAACCGCCCAAATCAGCAAAATTATTTGGGACTCCAAACCACACAACTTCAGTTTTATCTTCATTCAGTTTTAAAAAATTTAAAGATAACCATGATTTAATGTCATGTATACAGTCCCTCAACGACTCTATTTGTTTCTTATTGTTCTTTTTCAAAGGAAGATAAACTTGCATATCATCTGCATAAAAATGAAAAGAGATTCCATGCTTGCTAAAGATTGACCCAAGGGGTAACATATACAAAGAAAACAAAATTGGGCCAAGAATGGACCCCTGTGGAACCCCAGTGAGCAAAGAAACAGGTTGTGAATAATCTTGACCAACATTTACAGAAAAAGTTCTGTTTGAAAGAAAAGACTTAAACCATGCAAGCGCTATACCATGGATTCCCACCACCTTTTCAAGGCGTGAGAGTAATATCTCATGGTCGATGGTGTCAAATGCAGTGCTAAGGTCCAATAAAACAAGAACTGCTGAAGACCCTGAGTCAACTGCAGTCAATAAATCGTTTAAAACCCTGATCAATGCCGACTCTGTACTGTGATAAGCCCTAAAACTTAACTGAAAGATTTCAAAAATATCGTTTTGAAGCAAAAAGGTATTTATTTGATTCAAGACCACCTTCTCCAAAACCTTTGATAAAAAAGGTAACTTTGAAATTGGCCGATAATTTGATACAACAGCAGGGTCCAAATGTGTTTTTTTCAAAAGAGGCTGAACAAGAGCATGTTTAAACTGATTAGGAACTACTCCTGTTAAAAGGCTATTATTTATAATAGATAGGATACTAGGGCCAAGAACATCAAATGCTTCCTTTACTAATCTCGCTGGAATAATATCCAGTGAGCAGTCAGTTAGTTTTGATTGCTTGATTACCTCGGCTAATGACTGCAAGGAGATCAGTTCAAAATGTTCAAAACTGACAAATGATGGCCGAACAACTGAAGGATCAAACAAACTAGGTTCAATCATAGATCTAATTTCAGAGATCTTTTGAACAAAATAATCCAAAAAAGCCTCACAAGTGATAATTGGAGGGTAAGAAAACACACCAGTTGTTGGATTAAATACAGAGTTTACTATGTTAAATAAAACTTGCAGCTTACTACAGCCATGGCCAGAAGTTTTAAGAATGACACAAATATTAATTTTTACAAAGTATACTGCTTCAGTTTTTATGATGGCAATTTGCATATACTCCAGAATGTTATGAAGAGTGATCAGATGAATTGCAATTAATTTCAAAGTCCCTCTTTGCCATGAAAATGAACTTAATCCCAAAAAAACATGTCCACTGCATTTCAGCCCTTCCACAAAAGGACCAGCTGACATCATGTCAGTGATTCTCTCATTAACACAGGTGAGAGTGTTAACGAGGACAAGGCTGAGATCATTCTGTCATGCTGATTTAGTTAGAATAACAGACTGTAAGCTTTAAAAGGAGGGTGGTGCTTGAAATTATTGTTCTTCCTCTGTTAACTATGGTTACCTGCAAGGAAATATGTGCAGCCATCACTGCTTTGCACAAAAAGGGATTCACAGGCAAGGATATTGCTGCTAGTAAGATTGCACCTAAATCAACCATTTATCGGATCATCAAGACCTTCAAGGAGAGAGGTTCAACTGTTGTGAAGAAGGCGTCAGGGCGCCCAAGAAAGTCCAGCAAGCGCCAGGACCATCTCCTAAAGTTGATTCAGCTGTGGGATCGGGGCACCACCAGTGCAGAGCTTGCTCAGGAATGGCAGCAGGCAGGTGTGAGTGCGTCTGCACGCACAGTAAGGCGAAGACTTTTGGAGGATGGCCTGGTGTCAAGAAGGGCATCCTTCTCTCAAGAAGCCACTTCTCTCCAGGAAAAACATCAGGGACAGACTGCTATTCTGCAAAAAGTACAGGGATTGGACTGCTGAGGACTGGGGTAACGTCATTTTCTCTGACGAATCCCCTTTCCGATTGTTTGGGGCATCTGGAAAAAAGCTTGTCCGGACAACAAAAGGTGAGCGCTACCATCAGTCCTGTGTCATGCCAACAGTAAAACATCCTGAGACCACTCATGTGTGGGGTTGCTTCTCAGCCAAGGGAGTGGGCTCACTCACAATTTTGCCTAAGAACACAGCCATGAATAAAGAATGGTACAAAAACATCCTCAGAGAGCAACTTCTCCCAACCATCCAAGAACAGTTTGGTGACAAACAATGCCTTTTCCAGCATGATGGGGCACCTTGCCACAAGGCAAAAGTGATAACGAAGTGGCTCGGGGAACAAAACATCGACATTTTGGGTCCATGGCCAGGAAACTCCCCAGACCTTAATCCCATTGAGAATTTGTGGTCAATCCTCAAGAGGCGGGTGGACAAACAAAAACCCACAAACTCTGACAAACTTCAAGCATTGATTATGCAAGAATGGGCTGCCATCAATCAGGATGTGGCCCAGAAGTTGATTGACAGCATGCCAGGGCGAATTGCAGAGGTCTTGAAAAAGAAGGGTCAACACTGCAAATATTGACTCTTTGCATAAACTTCATGTAATTGTCAATAAAAGCCATTGACACTTATGAAATGCTTGTGATTATACTTCAGTAACAGTTAGTAACATCTGACAAAAAGATCTAAAAACACTGAAGCAGTAGACTTTGTGAAAATTAATATTTGTGTCATTCTCAAAACTTTTGGCCACGGCTGTACTATTTTTTGCAATTACTTCTGCAAAATAATTTCTCTTAGCCATCTTTACGGCATTCTGATAATTGTCTTGAGACTCCCATAACATTTCAAAAGATACCTGTAACTGGTCTTTTTTCCATTTTCGTTCAAATTTTCTGCAGGTTTTCCTCAACCCATGAGTCACATCATTCAGCCAGGGCTCAGGTCTGGGTTTACATTTTTTGTCATGGAGTGGGGCTACGGAGTCCAAAAAGGGTAAACAAATGGAATATAGCACATCAAGTGAGGAGTCTAAATCCATATTAAGGGAAAAACTGTCCATTAAATAAAAAGGATTAATTTCATAAAATAGGTTTTTGAATTGCTCTATAGCTCTAGCATTTAAAACCCGTCGTAATTGACTATGATCTCTAGGTTTTTCAATTTTATGTGGAGTCAACACCTTAAAAATAATTGACTTATGGTCAGAAAAAGCTTGATCTGATATTTCAACATCAACAACAGATAAACCAAAAGTCAGAACTAAGTCTAAAATATGACCATAAACATGAGTGGGTTTATGCACATGCTGTATAAGATTAAAAGAATCAATTACATTCATAAAATCTCCTACCAATGGGTTTGTAGGGCAGCACACATGTATGTTAAAATCACCCACTAGTAACAATTTATCATATTTCAGATGCCTATGTACAGTTGAACTGCTTATTCTGGGGTTGTTCCTTCCAGCAGTTTCTGCAGCAGTCTGGGTTGCATGATGGAAGCGGTCTCTGAGATGCTGCAACACTATCCACCTATCCTGTCGAGCAGTGGTTAGATCGAGCTGACCCTCTCCTGTAGGATTCTCTGGGTACCCCTACTATCCCTGATTTGGCCCACCCCACGGGTTCTCAGTAGGGCTGAACCAAACTCAACCCCAGATGGCCCCCAGAAGACCGTGGTGG
Organism: Cranoglanis bouderius; assembly: GCA_023630585.1. NCBI lineage: Eukaryota > Metazoa > Chordata > Actinopteri > Siluriformes > Cranoglanididae > Cranoglanis > Cranoglanis bouderius. Next base: position 3,648,584 of record CM042550.1, on the reverse strand, counting down.
GACAATCATGTCTGTTGTGTCCAGCCTGTCTACATCCCCAGCCCATGTTGTTTGGTTGCTGAGTATAGATGGCATTGATGAAAGGCATTGGAGACTGCTGCTGGCTCGGATGGGCCTGGAGGATTTGGCTGAACAGCAGGTGGGGGAGGTGCATTTAAGGGAGCCATCACAGCTGATTGCTCTGCCTCCTCTTTGTCTATGTTTTTCACTGGAGTTTGAGTCTTTTTATTGCCTTGGTTTGTAAGATCTTCGAGCTGCAGTTGTGACAGTTTCCTCCGCAGTTCCCTTTCTTGGCCCTTGAGTTTTTGCTCACTCTTCCTGTACTGTTCAACGGCATGAGACACATGAGACACGCCTTATGTGTTTTAGAGCTTAGACTGACCACATCTTCTAGCTTGTTCTTTACAGCTTGTGGCATAGCATCCACTATTGCATTTCTGAACAGTGTGGTTATCATGGGATCTCCTTCCAGGTCCCTTTCTATTTCCTGTTTCTTGTTGTCTTTCCACATAAGTGGTAGGGTTTTCTGTTTCCCCCAGTTGCTCTCCTTTCAGATACGTGGGGTCTACATGAGACGGGTACTCATTTCTTAATGCTCACCATAGATTTGGATTGAAAGCAGTTCCATCCATCTATGGAGTTCCCAAAGCCCTTCTCAAGTGGGCTGCAGTTTGCCCATTGTCTCTTCTTCAAACACCTTGATCCACTTCCCAGCCCCCTTGTGGATGTCAGGAAGGCAAGCGATCAGCCCATCGAGATCCTGTGTGGCCCAGGGCACATACTGCTCTTGTGCACCCTTAATTAAAATAGAAAATTCACTTGCCCAATGAATTGGTTGGTGTAAATTTTCTCTTGAGCTAAGCCTTCTCTCTCCCGCTCATCATGTCCACAATGCCTCTGGCCCATGTCCTCAAAATACAACTCTCCTCCTGTAACTTGCTTATGCTCTCTCTTTCTATAATCCCCTTCTGCTATCTGTCTACTCTTTGCCTTTTTCTGTTGCTCTGTTGATCTTTCTACTCTCTCTGTACATTTTTCTATTTTGTCCAACTCCTTATCTATCTGTTTCTTAATGGTTTCTAGCCTTACCTCCTCTTCTGTTTCTCTTTCATTATCGTTGACACCTTCACTCACAACCAGTGTTTCTGAGCTTCCTGATTCCCTTTTCCTCAGTTCTTTAAGTGCTGTCCCTGGCTGTGTATAGCCATCTAGAGGTTTTTCCCTTAGTTCCTCTTTGTATTGTCCCTCATCCCTTGCTGCTTCCTGCCTTTCTCTTTCTTGCCATCCCTTGTGCTCTTCTTCCTACTCTAAATCTACTTTTCCTTCAACTTGTACTACTCCTTTTATTATTGGGAACTGACCCGTGGGCAGCATATATGGAAGTGGTCTGGCAAATACACTGAACAAAATTATAAATGCAACACTTTTGTTTTTGCCCCCATTTTTCATGAGCTGAACTCAAAGATCTAAGACTTTTTCTATGTACACAAAAGGCCTATTTCTCTCAAATATTGTTCACAAATCTGTCTAAATCTGTGTTAGTGAGCACTTCTCCTTTGCCGAGATAATCCATCCACCTCACAGGTGTGGCATATCAAGATGCTGATTAGACAGCATGATTATTGCACAGGTGTGCCTTAGGCTGGCCACAATAAAAGGCCACTCTAAAATGTGCAGTTTTATCACACAGCACAATGCCACAGATGTCGCAAGTTTTGAGGGAGTGTGCAATTGGCATGCTGACTGCAGGAATGAATTGAATGCTTGAATTGAATGTTCATTTCTCTACCATAAGCCGTCTCCAAAGGCGTTTCAGAGAATTTGGCAGTACATCCAACTGGCCTCACAACCACAGACCACGTGTAACCACACCAGCCCAGGACCTCCACATCCAGCATCTTCACCTACAAGATCATCTGAGATCAGCCACCCGGACAGCTGCTGCAACAATCGGTTGTTTATACTGTATTGGGGGGTCTGGTTGGTCCGAAAACCAGTCAGATTTAGACAGATTTGTGAACAACATTTGAGAGAAATAGACCTTTTGTGTACATAGAAAAAGTCTTAGATCTTTGAGTTCAGCTCATGAAAAATGGGGGCAAAAACAAAAGTGTTGCGTTTATAATTTTGTTCAGTATATTTCCTTCATTTGTGTCTTCCTTCTTTTTGTCTTCTTTTTTAAATACTTTTTGCCTGTTTCATGCTTTCCATAAATGATGTCCTTCTTGTTGAATAGTGTCCATACTCTTTTTATCTTTTTGCTTCTCTCTCTTTGCTTTTGTCTTTGATTTTATAGGTTTTTTTTATTAGTGTTTCCATTTCCTCACACAATGCTACCTCAAACGTTCCTCCCTCTGGCCATTTCATGTCTTCATGTGTTCATGTCTTTAGTTCTTCTTTCCCACTTCTTTGAGAGCTCATCTATAAGCTCTTTGCACAATGGGTGTCTAGACCCAATAGGTCTACAGGAGTGGATGTCATGATTGGTCCCTGTATTCTAGGACTCCCTACTGCCAACCTTCTGGGGTATGGTTCGAGGTTACAGTCCAGAATAAAAGTCACCAAGGTCTTCCTGAGTGTCAGACCTTCTACAGTGTTTGGTTCATGTGGCCCAATTGTTCTTTTTGCCAAAAGCAAAGTAACCTTTCTTAATACTACTGAGACTTCAATTTCAGGATTGTTTAACCATTTTACTCCTTTACCTCTTTTAAATCCCTGTTGTACTCCCCAGTCTAAATAAATGTTGAGTAACACTCTCAGTGGTATTATTACCCAATGTAATTGGTTTGACTCTACTAATTCTGCGAGCGTGTCTCCTAAGATTGATGCTTTCTGATTTCTTCCCATTATTCTTTCCCAATCTACGTAAGACCACTCCTCTCTCACTTCTTCTAAATTATTAAAAGCTGTTATACTTCTCAACAGTGAATTTTTCTTTTCCTGTGTCATATCTCTTGGTATTTGGATATCTTGACAAGACTTTGTACTGACTTCCCTTCCAAAAATGTGTTTTTATTCCTTTCACTTCCTGTAGTATTCACATTATTCTCTGTTCCCAACTGTCTTCCTGAACTTCTATTCAGTTTACCAGGTAAAAATGTACATGACTCACGCTTTTTAATCTGCTCCCTGCTATCAAATTTTGTTTCGTTACTTGCACGCTTTTTGCCTTCTGTGTGTTCAATATCAACATATACTAACATACAACCAGGGTATTTCTTAAATGTTTCTTCTGCTTTGCCTTTGGCGCATAATTCTGTGCAGAACTCTTCTATTATTGGAAGTTTAAGAATAGGTCTAAGTGGGTTCCCTCCCTGTATACTGTGTACAACTGCATATACAATATTCAGTTTAAAGGGCCTGTGTGAAAATGTATTTGCCCCTGTAGTTCCCCGAATCTATGAAACTGCATAGTTCTTAAAAAGAACTTTGTCAACAGCATGAAATTGGTTAAAAGGTCTTACCCAGTAACACACTATGCCAAAATTGAAAGAAATTGCAGAAATGATGAGGAAGAAGGAGATTGAAATACATCAGTCTGGGAAGGGTTACAAAGTTATTTTAAAAAGCTCTGGGACTCCAAAGAACCACAGTGAGAGCCATTATCTCCAAACGGAAAATCACAGTAGTGAACCTTCAGAAGTGGCTGACCTTCCAAAATGCCTCTAAGAGCACAGCGACAACTCATCCAGGAAGTCACAAAAGAGCTAAGGACAACATCAAAGGACCTACAGGCCTCTCTTGCATCAATAAAGGTCACTGTTCATGATTCCACTATCAGAAAGACACTGAGCAAAAATGGCATCCATGGAAGAGTGAAAACCACTGCTAACCCAGAAGAACATTAAGACTCATCTGAATTTTGCCAAAACACACCTTGATGATCCTCAGACTTTTTGGATTGATGAGTCGAAAGTGGAACTGTTTGGAATACAGGGGTCCTGTTGTATCTGGCATAAACCAAACACAGAATTCCACAAAAAGAACATCATACCTACAGTCAAGCATGGTGGTGGCATTGTGATGGTATGGGGATGTTTTGCTGCTTCAGGGCCTGGGCAACTTGCAGTAACTTAGGGAAACAATAATTCTGCTCTCTACCAGAAAATCCCAAAGGAGGATGTCTGATCTTCAGTCTGTAAATTGAAACTCAAATGCAACTGGATTATGCAGCAAGACAATAATCCAAAGCATAGGAGTAAATCCTAGTCTAGTAGAATGGAGAATGTCCAAATAGCCTACAAAACCAAGTTTTTGGGATATATTTATGAACAGTTCTCTTTTATTCCGAATCACAGCTGTGGCAGTTTGGTAAATGTCTGAAAAATCCAATCCAAAACCAATTTCTTGGAGGAGTTTTGATGATACACACAGAAACAACACACTTATCCTTCATGTAGGAACCCCCTGATTCATACACACGTGCATACTGGCATACACGTACACCTTTATTCCACAGTCTCTTTTTCCAGTACTAAGGCCGGGGCTCATACATTCACACTGTCTCCAGAACTAATTTATGGAGCTCATCACTCACACCTTATATGTACAGAGCTCATGTACTCACTTACACACTCCTCCCCAGTGCAACACTAGCCACGTCCGTCCCTACCAGGTCACACTTAAGTGACGGTCTGGGAGAGGTGCGTGCCCACTATCCACTAGATACAGAGTTTATTTGTTCACACAAGCTTATTCTTCTACTACACACACTTATTTTTCTTACAACACACATTTATTTTTACCTACCTGAAACAGAGGTTAGACTTTTTTTAACACTTATTTTTCTACTCTACACTCTTGAGTGACCGATCAATTCAGCCTGTTTCCCAGTACACTTTCTCAACATGGTGACAAGCGGTATCCACAGGATTTTTGCCTACCAATGCAGCCCTCTGCTGATACACTTCATCGACACAACAGAGCGGTATCCCTAGGTCTTAGCGCGCTTCCCTATCTCTTTTTATCTGTATATTTTACTTCTATCCGTCAAGGCCCACTTAACAGCAAACAGATATTTTGCATGCAGTTATTCTTTTCAAGATCAAAACCCCTTCTCTCAATCTGGTTAATTTAATTTGGAGAAGCCTATAAGAGTGTTCTTACCACCACAGGCAGACCCCCAGCGAACTACACAAACTAGTCATTATAAGCAAAACTGCTTACCTTAATTAGGTGGCAACCTGTCCGTACAGTTCACACGTGCCAGCCCACCACAGCTTCCCACTCTCTTGGCTCCTACCCAATCCTGCCGACAATGGCAATTTTATGTGCAAGAATCTTCTTCAGCAAAAAGCACTCTAAGAGTCTCGGGGTCTTGATGTCAAAAGATAGACTTTATTATTCAAACAACAAAGTCGAGCTGGTCTGCAGATCAACTAACTTGCTTGTACTTGATACATGCTTTTATACTGTACAATTCTAAAACACCGATCTCATCAGGCATACATTCCTATCACAGACAGGTACCAGTATACTGATTAACATTTGGTTACACTCTCGAGTACAACAGGTACCAGTATACTGATTAACATTTGGTTACACTCTTGAATACAAGTTCTAGTGGATTAACTCTTCTTTGATTATAACTTGTTTCTTTGATTAATCATGTATTGATATTCTTTCACAACTTATACATTGGTTATACATGAGTGAATTATTTGATTGATTAAAATATTTCATACCACATGATTGGCTAATTAGTTAACTGAATGAATGTGCAGATGTACAGGTGTCCCTAAGAAAGTGGATGGTGAGTGTACAATATATACACAGGTAAATGAGGATAAATGAACATTAGGTGAGCCCATATGATAATACACATCAATAATAACAATGTTAGTTATTTAACAATATTTCATTTCAATTTAATAAACAAGAAATACTTAAAACAATCAGCATGTGTGAGACAATTGTATGTCATTACCATGAATTTCCTGGAGAAACAAATTTACAAAGAGTGAGAGAATTAAAAAAAAAATAAGTTTGCTGTAATATTATTAAACAGTACTATTTACTACAGAAGATTAGACTTGTTAAGAATTCATATTATTGTAACTCAAACATTCTGACATTCAAACACATGTTTCATTCTGTCAACCAAACATTTTTAACATACACAAATAGAAAAAACGGCTAACATACATTTATAATTATGTACATTGTGTACATTTGTCACAATGGGTACAATATATGTGTATGGACAGGAAAGAAAATAATTTAAAAGCAGAATCTTGAGCGGTTATACTATCACAGTAAGTGTATGATCCTTTTGTGTTAATTATTAATCAATAAAGAGAGAAATGATTCCTCAGTTTATAATTAGTTTGAGCTGTAGGGTGCCTTAACAATGGTATGTATTCTTGGAAATGTTTATCTGGAGACAATATGACTCACTGAATAAAGCTACATGTGGAAAATGCATTGCATATTTATGACATAACCCATGACCTACAAATATCAGTTGACCAGGTACAAACTGATAGACAAATTGTATGAAATTTTTATTTAGTAATTGGTAGTAATGTAGAATTTTTTTGGTAAGTAATTACTTACTAATGGTTTCATGGTTTGCTGTGTGGCATTTTATGGTTTTGGCATGTAAGCATGTGCATGGCATGTGTTTTCACACTAGGCATTTTATTCTTAACCACCAGTGCACATTTCCATGTAATCCTGTGGAAATTGGCTGCAAGGTGGGTGGTAAAACTCACTGCCACTGGCATTTTTTGGTCAGCAGATAGTGCTTCCAAAGTTGCAAGTTGGGGGGCAAGTGAGAGGACATGGAAGACAAAGCGGGCATGAAAAATTCCTGTTAGTGTTATTATTAGTGAGCAAATATGTGGAAATTTATGATTAAAATATGTCACTGTCAATATTCCAACATTGCAGTATAACTAAAATACCAATTTAGTTATTTTTGGGACATTCAGCAGTACACAATATGACGGCCCCACTTGAACAGTGGCTGCGTTGAAGTCAAGAAACACAAGCAGCTCCTCTTCTCTAATTTTCTGCCTTCAAAGTTGCAGTGAAGGCAAACAACCTCTTTATCAAATCTATACTAGATACATATGGGGTAACCAGTGTATATAGCATATAAAGTATTGACATATTGTTTTGAATTAGTTGATAGGCTGGTTGTATTCAGTCTAGTTTGTAAAGTTTTCAGGGGACTATCCAAATAAAGTTCTATCATACTTTTAAGTAGGGCAATAACATTGACATCAAACCCATACAAACCTGTCATGTTCATAATTCTGGCTGTGAGAAGATCTGAGGAGATGCTATTGAGTACCACAGTTTGTTCATGGCACTGGAGTGGAGCAAAAACTGTATGGATTAGTTTTTTTTATATATATATATATATATATATATATATATATATATATATATATATATATATATATATATATATATATATATATATATATATATATTAGTTATAATTTAAAGAGATTATCAGAACTAAAACAGCACAATGCACAAGTATGTTGGATTAGACTTTGTAAAATTGGTTGTACTGTGCCCTTGTCCACTGCACAGATTAACCTCATGACTGTGAAATAAAGCCAGTACTCATTCAGAGAATTCAAGGCTGTGTTCCAAAGCACATAATGCACTAAGCAGGTGTTATGTATGGATAATTTTTAATGATAAATGTGATAAGCTTTTAGAGTGACATATTTGTTATATTTTGACTCCAGAACATTCCGTAGTAAACTCAAGTGCTGTGCTACTTGGTTATATTGTTTTCCCTGTGAGTTACTTTCACAGAACATTGGTGATAAGGAGGGAGTTTTTGTTCCCTCCACCTTCCTCATTTCTGTCACTGCCTGGAGAGTTGCCTGTCCCATGGGATCACTGGACTAAATCATATTGCTGCCCTCAGCACTGCAGAGCTAAGCCATGCACATAAATGTACTACTATAATCATCCACTGCCTGGGCACTGAAGGACACAGAATCTTCCAATGGCTCAGTGAGGCTAGAACACATAATGACTGTGTTGAGAAACGGTGTACACAATTTACTGCCCCCAAAATGTTGTAACAGCAAATCTTATTGGCAAATTCTGTTTCAAACTAAAAAACTTGAGTCAGTGTTGCAGCATGTGTCCGACCTGCAGGGCTTGGCTAGTCATTGAAAGGTTGGTACTATGGAGGACAAACTCATAAGTAAACACACCAATGACTCTAAAATTACAGACAAATTGATAACACCTCTGAATGAGTTAATGTTAATCCAGGCTATGATTATTTATTTCAAAATCTAGGCAGCTGACAGCCTAGACTCTCAGCAAGCCAGTTCCCAATAGTCCAACACCACTCCCCATTAACTATGAGGTAAATTATGCTGGCCTTCTACAGTTCCTCTCACTCCAAAGCTGTGGCAACTGGCTCATTATCACACACCAGGGGTGCCCACAACTGCAAGCAAATGTGCAAGCAGAATCACTGCACCAGAGTATGCCATTCTACACTGGCTAACCCCATAAACCTGCCTCCATCTGCTTTCATCACAGAAGCCTACAACTATACTCTATACTATACTCAGTCAATTCAGGCTCTGTGTCATTTAAAACAGAATTGAAGGATATGTGCTACTGATGGACACAGGGGCAGTTGTGTCCATAGTAAATATAGCAATAGTTCAACAGTTCTTCCGACATCAACTACTTATTGACCCCTCACAATCCCTGTGCAGTTATGGCAACTCAGGAGATTGACCTGGAGCATGCAGTCAGCCTGGGAGACCCTTCTCTCTTTCTCCTTCCAACTGTCAGAGCATGGTGCTAACTTTGAGTGTTATTCTCCAACCTTGCCTTTTGGTTTCTGTATGGCAGAGGGTCAGCCTCCTTCATGTTGGCTCACCATGGCAACACCAGTGGTCTCTTTTTTGGGGCTGCCTCACAACATTCAATCACCAACCCTTATTGGAATCCCTACTTAACATTCCCCTCATGCTGCACAACAATGTTCTCGTGGAGCTTCAGAAGCTGCTGGAAATAGGCATCATCTAGCCAGTCAATGCTTTCCCAAGGCTCTCAAACTTGGTGGAAGTCAGATGGCCTGTGTGTCTATGTGGACTTTTGGGCTGTGAATAAAGTGTTCATCCTGAACAAGTTTCCCTATCCTACAGCAGAGTAACTGACTACTCAGTTTCCAAATTAGAACTACTTATAGGTTCCTATACACCCTGACAACATTTGTCTCACATGCCATGGTATTCTGCTAATCAATCCTTTGGCCTCTCGGAACTCAGCTGTGCCCAAAAAATTCAATACATCTTCAACAGCTACCCTCCATAACAAATGCCCATGCCATGTCATAGACACAAAATTACTTTTACAGGAATGTCAGGTTGACTCACAGCAGGTCAGGAATGCCATATTACAAGGTAATTTTGTCCCTTTATGTCTGCTTTAGGGTAGAAAGTAGACTAACAACAGATACATTGTGAAATTGTGTAAATTACGTTTTTTTACTTTTGCAATATTATACAGTACTGTGCAAAAGTTTTAGGCATGTGTGAAAAAATGCTGTAAAGTAAGAATGATTTCAAAAATAGACATGTTAATAGATTACATTTATCAATTAACAAAATGCAAAGTGAGTGAATCGAAGAAAAATCTACATCAAATCAATATTTGGTGTGACCACCCTTTGCCTTCAAAACAGCATCAATCAGCAACATTCTTCTAGGTACACTTGCACACAGTTTTCGAAGGAACTTGGCAGGTAGGTTGGCCCAAACATCTTGGAAAACTAACCACAGTTCTTCTGTGGATTTAGGCAGCCTCAGTTGCTTCTCTCTCTTCATCTAATCCCAGACAGACTTGATGATGTTGAGATCAGGGCTCTGTGGGGGCTATACCATCACTTCCAGGACTGCCATACCATCACTTCCAGGAGTGTCATTAAAGAAAGCAGCATATTACGTAAGAGACCACTTTTCAGACAAAAAACACAATGAAGGCTGCTGGGTTCTGCTGCAAAAATAAGAAGCAAGTGCGAAAGTCAAAGTCTCCAAAAGAACTGTGGCTGGTTCTGCAAGATGCTCAATAAAACCTACCAGCTAATTTCCTTATAAACCTTCACAAATTGTACCGGAGACTACTATTTTTATTTTTCTTGTCACACCAAATATTGACTTTGTTTTATTAACTACTATTTACTGCTCTTTATGGTATTTTTAAAAAATGTATAAACATTATATATATATATATATATATATATATATATATATATATATATATATATATATATATATATATATATATATATATATAGTAGTCGTTTGATCTTTTGTTAAATAAATTTCACAAAAATACTCTGTTCTCATGGATATCAAACAATGGTAACCAAAACACAGGTTTATAAAAAAACAATGTCTTTGTTAAATATAGGTGTGCAGTAATTATTGCCACCCTTTTAGTCAATACTTTGTGCTACCTCCCATTGCGAAGATAACAGCTCTGAGTCTTCTCCTATAATGCCTGATGAGCTTGGAGAATACATGGCAGAATCTTTCCAGATCCTTCAAATTTCGAGGTCCACCTACCTCTCTGTGTGCGTGAAAACCACCTCTGGTGTTTACTGCCAAAAAGCTCTATTCTGGTTTCATCTGACCATAGAACCCGATCCCATTTGAAGTTCCAGTAGTGTCTGGCAAACTGAAGACACTTGAGTTTGTTTTTGGATAAGAGTAGAGGCTTTTTTCTTGAAACCCTTCCAGACAACTTGCGGATTGTAGTGTCAGAGACTTTCTGACCCCAAGTCGCAACTTCTGCAATTATCCAGCTGTGATCCTTGGAGATTTGGCCACTCGAACCATCCTCTTCATAGTGCGTTGAGACAATATAGTCACACATCGAATTCTAGGTTGATTCATAACATTTCCAGTTGACTGGAACTTCTTACTTATTGCCCTGATGGTGGAAATGGGCATTTTCAATGCTTGTGTATTTTCTTATAGCCACTTCCCATTTTCTGAAGATCAACAACCTTTTGCCACACATCACACCTATATTCCTCCGTCTTACCCATTGTTATGAATGACTAAGGGAATTTTGGCCTATGTGTTACCTCATATTTATACCCTTGTGAAACAGGAAGTCATGGTTGAACAATTTCCTGTTCCTAGTCACCCCGGTGCACTTAAAAAAAAAAAGTAAAATATCAATAGGAATATACTTCAAATATATTTTTCTCATATGAATTCATAGGGGTGCCAATAATTGTTGCACACCTATATTTAACAGAGATTTTTTTTTTTGATAAACCTGTGTTGCGTTGCAATTGTTTGATATCCATGACAGCAGAGTATTTTTGTGAATTTTTTGAACAAAAGATCTTGCACAGCCTTCTTTGCTCATATTTACCAAGGGTGCCAATCAATATTAGTAGACGGCACTGTATGTATGTACAGGTGCATCTCAATAAATTAGAATGTCGTGGAAAAGTTAATTTATTTCAGTA